>JAJLZU010000014.1:0-299141 GCA_030572395.1 Yamadazyma michaelii | reverse complement strand
AAAATCTATCAAATCAGGTGATTCCGCTATCGTCAAGATGGTTCCAACCAAACCAATGTGTGTTGAAGCTTTCACTGAATATCCACCATTAGGTAGATTCGCTGTTAGAGATATGAGACAAACTGTTGCTGTTGGTGTTATCAAAGCTGTTGAAAAATCTGACAAAGCTGGTAAAGTCACCAAAGCCGCTCAAAAAGCTGCTAAGAAATAAGTTATGTAGCTAGTAATCGAGTCTTTATATTTAAAATTTCTTACTATTATTGTCTCTTAATAAGATTTAGCGCTAAAGCCATGTCTTCATGTGGAAAACAGCCGAAGCGCGGTCTTAGATAAGAATTTCATGATCTTATCAGAATAAGAGTCAAGGCATCGCATGGATATGGTCAATGTATTGACGTGTCTAATGCCTTATATTTAGCCTACCTATGTTAAATATAAACTCTAGGTAGAACTAAATCAAATTGGTAGTGTTTAGAACTGCAAACGGACTGAGTTTCCTTAAATTAAACTCAAAAAGAAAAAAATTGACTCTGATTTTACTCTGCTCTGGTAGTTTGACTCGCTCCTATAAAAGACCCATTTATACGAAATAAAATTTTGAAAACATCTACAACGTTGATTTATAATGATTTCTACTAGAATCAACCTTAGATTATCCAGATCTATCAGATCAAGCGTGTTTGTTGCTCCAACACGTGTAAAATTCAATAATGGTTTGAAATTAACTAGATTTTTAGCAACTGCTGATACTTCATCTGAAAATTATAATAAATTATATGACCCAGACTATAAAGTTAGTAGATTTGAAAACTTAGATACTTTCACCAGGCGTCATATAGGGCCAACTCCCGAAAATGTTAATAAGATGTTAGCAGATTTAGGATATTCAGATCTTGATGAATTTTTATCCAAAGCTATACCAGAACATGTGCTTTTCAAAAGGAAATTAAATATTCAGCCAGAAAATGGGTTCACTGAACTGGAGATGTTAGAACACTTACACGGGTTAGCTGGTAAGAATAAAATCGTTAGATCTTTTATTGGTAAAGGGTATGCTGGTACAAAAGTCCCACCAGTAATTCAAAGAAACTTATTAGAATCTCCAGAATGGTATACCTCATATACTCCATATCAACCAGAAATAAGTCAAGGTAGATTAGAGAGTTTATTGAATTATCAAACTATGATCACTTCATTGACTGGATTACCAATTGCTAATGCCTCATTATTAGATGAAGGTACGGCTGCAGGTGAAGCAATGGCCATGTCATTCCATAACTTAAGAGGTAAAAAGAGTAAATATGTAATTGATAAGAACTTACATCCTCAAACCATTGAAGTCATATATTCAAGAGCTAGCAACATTGCCGTTGAAATTGTTGAAATTGATTTGACAACTGCTCAAGGTATCGAAGAATTGAAATCAATTAGTTCAGATATTTGTGGTGCATTAGTGCAATATCCTGGTACAGATGGGTCAATTCACAATTATGGTGAAATCAGTGAAATTGTTCATAATGCCAAAGGGTTATTTGCTATGGCCACTGATTTATTAGCATTGACATTAATTAAGCCACCATCAGAATTTGGAGCTGATATTGCTTTAGGTAATTCCCAAAGATTTGGTGTTCCATTTGGATATGGTGGTCCTCATGCCGCATTTTTTGCAACCAGTGATAAATATTCTAGGAAGATCCCAGGTAGAATCATTGGGGTTTCAAAAGATAGATTAGGTAACCAAGCTCTTAGATTAGCTTTACAAACAAGAGAACAACATATCAAAAGAGAAAAGGCCACTTCTAATATTTGTACCGCCCAAGCACTTTTAGCAAATATGGCTGCTATGTATGCCGTCTATCATGGACCACAAGGTTTGAAAAACATTGCTTCCAGAGTTTATGGATTCACCAAAATCTTAGCTGATAGCATCCAAACTCATGAAATTTTAAATTCCACTTTCTTTGATACTTTGACTATCAAATTAAATGGAACCACTGCTGATGAAATTTTATCAAAGGCTTTAAGTAAATACAATATCAATTTATTCAAGGTTAACGATTCAACTGTTTCATTAACCTTAGATGAAACTGTCACTAAAGAAGAATTATCCAATCTAGTTGAACTTTTCAGTGGTGAAACTGTCAACTTTCAAGAAGTTTCATTTCCTGAATTATCATCAGAATTATTAAGAACCGATGAAATCTTAACTCATCCAGTTTTCAATACTCACCATTCTGAAACCTCAATGTTACGTTACTTACACTTACTTCAATCTAAAGATTTATCTTTGGCTAATTCAATGATTCCTTTAGGTTCCTGTACTATGAAATTAAATGCTACTGTTGAAATGTCTACTTTATCAATCCCAGGCTTCAATTCCATCCATCCATTTGCTCCAATTGATCAAGCTAAAGGATACCAAGAATTGGTTGCCGAATTTGAAAAAGATTTGAATGATATTACCGGATTTGATGCTACTACCTTGATGCCAAATTCCGGTGCTCAAGGTGAATATACTGGATTATCATTAATCAGACAATATCATAAATCAAGAGGTGATTATGAAACCAGAAATATTTGTCTTATCCCTGTTAGTGCTCATGGTACTAATCCAGCCTCAGCTGCTATGTGTGGATTAAAAGTTGTTCCAGTTAAATGTCTTGATAACGGATCAATTGATTTACAAGACTTAAAAGCTAAAGCGGAACAACACAAACAAAACTTATGTTCTATCATGATCACTTATCCATCAACTTATGGATTATTTGAACCTGGTATCAAACTGGCTATTGATATTGTTCATGAAAATGGTGGATTAGTCTACTTAGATGGTGCTAATATGAATGCACAAGTTGGTTTAACATCACCAGGAGATTTAGGTGCTGACGTTTGTCATTTGAATATTCATAAAACTTTTGCATTAAGTCATGGTGGTGGTGGTCCAGGTCAAGCCCCAGTTTGTGTTAAAGAGCATTTAAAACCTTTCTTACCACATCATCATTTTGTTAATACTCCTCATTCAACCAATGAATCAATCAAAGCTGTAAATTCTGCTCCTTATGGTTCAGCATCAGTTTTACCAGTATCTTACTCATATATTAAGATGTTGGGTGCTAGATCATTACCTTATACATCAGCTATTGCTATGTTAAATGCTAATTATATGATCGAGAAATTGAAAGATCATTATCAAATTTTATTCATTGATCCAAAAGCTTCAACTAATGAGGGTTTAAAACATTGTGCTCATGAATTCATTTTAGATTTGAGAGAATTCAAGTCAGTTGGCATTGAAGCTATTGATATTGCTAAAAGATTACAAGACTATGGATTCCATGCTCCAACCATGTCATTCCCAGTTGCTGGTACCTTGATGATTGAACCAACTGAATCAGAGAACTTGGAAGAGTTAGATAGGTTTATCGAATCACTCTTATCAATTAGAAGAGAAATTGATAGTTATGGTAAAAAAGAAGGATTAGGCAATGTATTGAAGAATGCTCCACATTCTTTAGAAGACGTTATTTCAAGTAATGATTGGGAATCAAGAGGTTATACAAGAGAACAAGCTGCATATCCATTACCATTTTTAAAGACATCAAAATGTTGGCCAACAGTATCAAGAGTTGATGATAAATTTGGTGATATTAATTTAATGTGTACATGTCCATCAGTTGAAGAAGTTGCTGAATCAAATTAGATATATAATATGGTAGTCAATACCAACCGTAGTTAGTTGAGAATATAGATTTAGATCGACTTGAACAAGGTCTCCACAATAGACTCTGATTTTTATATCAAACCACTGATATGACCCATCACCACTGATCTGACCCATCACCACTGATCTGACCCGTCACCACTGATCTCACTCGTCGCCCTAAGGTTTATGCCATCTTCGGTTTACATTTTCGCATGTAACGTTGATACACCCGTTACAACTTTCCACTAAATTGAGAAATCTCAGTATTGCTAATCCTCAAATCTCAACAAGTTGTTGAATTCCACATAACATTCAATTATAAGGAAGTTTTAGTTAGTGCCATAAGAAAGGGCTTATACTAAACTTTAAATTCCTTTTATAATGCTGGATTGGTCAAAAAACCTAGGAGGACGCAATAATTCAACATTTACATCAAATACTAATACGAATTACAATTATGGATCTCCATTTGCTAGCCCACAAACCGGTAGAAATCAATTCTATAATACAGTAGGAACATACAATTCAGCACAATTACCTATGAATAATCACCTAGGTAGTTCACCTCATTTATTGCCACCTAGTTATTCTAATAACCCTCAAGATGGAAATGAGAAATCCGATTCAAATAAAGATAATGATGATAAATCTGATCCTGATATTGGTATAAATGACCGGTATTCTTATTATATGTCGTCATATCCGTTATACTGTTCGGATTGGAGTAATATGGCCGAATTTGAAACCGAGTGTATTGCATTATCATCATTTAAAGAAGGGTTTATAAATAAATTACACATTTTACATGGAATCAAATATGGTAAAGATGCAACAGTATCATTTGAAGATCAAGATTATAATATGGATGCATCACCAACTAATTTGACTTTCGATAATGATGTGATTGAAGGATTTGATTTCCATAAAGTTAGTGAAATTCAGGTTGATTATCCCATTACTAATCTACAATGGGATCCATTTATGACTAAAAATGGCAATGGTCTTAATGAAAGATTAGCTGCATCATCAGATGCTTTAAGATTATATAAGATAGACCATGATACTTATGAAACTAATGGAGATTATAAAATTGTTCAAACCCATCATTTAACTAATAATACAAGTAATGGGAAGAATTCCAATAATGCTAGTCAAGAAACAGTGATGACATGCCCACCTGTAACCTCATTCGATTGGAATAAAGTTGATAATAGTATAATAATTACCTCAAGTGTTGATACAACATGTACAGTCTGGGATTTGAACAGATCAGTACCATTTACTGATACTAAAGGTGAAAAATATGAAAGTGCTAGTGTTAAAACACAGTTGATAGCCCATGATTCAGAAGTCTTCGATGTTAAATTTTTGAATGACTCAACTAATTTATTTGCATCTGTTGGTAATGATGGTAGTATGAGGGTATTTGATTTAAGAAGTTTGGAACACTCAACTATTATATATGAACCATCGAATTCTTCATCAACTACCACCACTACTAATAAACCAATTGATAACTCAAGTTACAATTCTAAAGCATTAATTAAATTGGATACTTCAAATATCGATCAACATTACTTAGCTACAATTGGAGTTAATTCTAATCAAATTATAATTATTGATACAAGAATGCCAGGAGTTCCAATTTCAATTTTAGACGGATCATTTGATGGTACCACTAATACATCAATCAATTCAATTAAATGGCATCCAAATTCTAATTTCTTATTAAGTGGAGGTGATGATTGTCAATCATTAATTTGGGACTGTAACAATTTATATCAATTAGCTAACTCAAATCATAAACAAGGCAATCTAGAACAAAGTTTAATGATAAATACTCCAGTATTAGCTTATCAAGATAATTTAGAAATAAATAATATTTGTTGGAGAGGTAATCAAGGTGATTGGATGGGAGTCGTTAGTGGTAAAGGATTTCAAGCTGTATCTTTATAAGGTTTGAACTTGGTATATAATGATAATGACATTTTAATATAAATTCATATTTATCCATTCTGCTCTAAATACCCGAAGAACGTAGATCTTTATTTACAAATACGGTTATGATATACGCAGACAATACAATAGACCTTAGACGATTTCTTAATTCGTATAATTACTTACATGTACCTACATAAACCCATGACTACAGCCAAACTTTAATCCTTATCGAAATCAATTTCTCCCTATGACCTAAGTAAACAGTACCTGCGTTTTATGCTAAATATAACTATCGTGGATTGCCATTAATTTCTCGGGTCGCTAACTAGTACAAAAAAAATTCCCTTAATTTCAAATCTTCCTTGGCCTTTATTTAAGGGACAGAAAATTTTCAGTTGCAATTTTTTAAACTTGAACTTGATTCAGTTCATTCCTTGATTAGTTGTGATTTTTAAGTCACTTTTCACTTATTGGTAAAGATTAAATTTAGACATAGTTCATTTAGTTCTTTATAATTACAGTCAGTGAGGGGCACTTAACTTTAATATTATTTACATGAGGCTAATCAGAAACTTCATTGATTTTAAAAGAGATACCAACGATACTACGTCTAGCATAAATAGCGATCCACTGTCAACTCAGCAAAGTCAAGATAATAATAATCTTGAACTGGATCTTACTACTACTGATCTTAATACTAATCAAATAGATAACACGAGTACTTCTTCTACGATGAGTGGTATGCCCACGACCACAGGTTCTAATAATAGCCAAGCAAATGCGAGTAATAATCCATTTACGAATTCAAACTCATCGTCTAAATCTTTGTCGAATAATTCAATGAGTGCTCCTAGTTCCACAAGAACTTCAACGCCCACAAGTACTAACCAAGGTTCAGAAACTTCTGTGACTTCCAATAATCAGCCAAGTCCTTCACAAACCATGTCAGTTTCAACGCCTACTTCAGAATCTCAAACGAGCATATCAGCCTCCTTATCTTCTGATACCATACCTTCATCAAGTTCGATACCTTCGTCAAGTTCGTCACAGAGTTCGAGTTCATCATTTAGTTCATCAAGTGAGTTTGTATCAAGTTCTAGCCTGAGCTCTAGCCTGAGTTCAGAATTTTCCAGTTCAACATTTTCATCCTCATCTGAAATACTGTCGAGTGAAACAAGTTCAAGTTCATCATTATTTAGTAGTTCAAGTTCTTTATTCCATAGTTCTAGTTCAACGACAATTAGCTCCAGTTCTGAATTTTCGAGTTCAACTGAGCAGTCTACCATGGAATCTTCAAGTTTTATTCCAACTACCTCATCTGAAGAACCTAGTATAACTGATACCCCTTCATCATCATTCACACCATATAGCACCACATTAGATGATCATGGAACCACAATTACAACTTTAGTCACAGTACCCACATCTTCCACAGAAGACAACTCAAATTCAGGTGGAGGGCTCTCGTCTAGAAATTCTAAATTAATTGGAGGCTTAGTTGGCTCTATTGGTGGTACTATACTTATAGGTTCATTAGTGCTATTGTTTTTATTCTTAAAGAGAAGAAGAGATGGTTCACTTAAGAATCAATCGCCTGATTTCAATGATGACGTTGATTCAGAATCATTCACTAAAGAACGTAAGAGTGGATTCCAAAAATTATTTGGTTCTAAAGCGACAAACAATTCATCGAATTTGAAAAACTTCGATTATACTGCACCACCGATTGATTTTGAAAAACAAGATGATGATTTCGAATACAGGGGTGTAACTAATAATAACTTGGATTCAGTATTCCGGTCTGGATCTGGTAGTAATACTGCATCAAATACTGGTAGTAATACTGGTCATACCAGTAATAAACATACAAGGTATAATTCTGTAGCATACTCAGGATATGCAGGAGTAACCGAAGAAGATGATGCTTTCCATTTTGGAAACCAACTGCAACATGGACGTCAAGAATCAGATGAATTCGATCCAACTGTTCTAGATAGTCCTCCATTGAATAGAGGTCATATATTTGGTGATGGCACTGCAAGTAATAACTCAAGGTCGAGATTTACTGAAGAAATTATATAGACTATCATTGTTAATTAATTAATATATATTGGGGGTTTGATTTCTCTTAATTATCCAGTAACTCAGACGCTATAAACAAAAGTTCGGATTCTTCGTGGTTAGCTCTAAACAGTTCTTTGAAATATTCAACTAGTTCGTTATCATTAAACTTGAACTGGCCAAGAGTGTAAGACTGTCCATTGAATAATTCTAGTCTCTTACTCAAATCACCAAAAAGTACCTCTCCAAGTTCATCACTGAAAACTAAACGTTCACCATTCGTATTGTCAATGAAGACTGTTCCATTATTCAACAATCCATAGCTTCCTTCCAATTCGAATCTAACTAGTTCTTGATTATTTTTCAATTTAGGTCCACTCCAGTACTTGATCCACCCTTTATGCGGACCGTACTCTATAAGATACGGATATGTAACGGGCTTTTTTAGTTGCTTCTTGACAAGTTCTGTCAAGGCCTCATCGGAAATGGCCAAGCATGTTACAAGTAATGTATATATATAGATAACTGCTGAAATCTTCATTAATAGTTAGATTTTTCAAGTTGAAATTTGAGGAGTAATAAGCACTTTACAACAGCGCCGCACAGGGGTTAAGTCACTACATTATTTTAAGTTTGAGGTCATGTGGGCACTTATGTTACTAACTTAGGAAGGGAAGTTTGAAGTGTTTTAGAGTGTTTTAAAATCTATTAGAATTGATTGAAGTCTGCTGTGGATTAAGTGTGGGTAAGAACTGCAGATTTCAAAGTTCGAGTGAATAAATTAATTGATCTCTCCTTCATTTGACTAAAATATCAACAAAGGTTATTGAATAATAAAAGAAATAGTAAGATTACTTGATAATCATCACTGTTGATATATTCTTTGTTAGTACTGGCCTTTCTGTTGATATTTGAAAAATACCTTGTGCTTTAGTAAACGAACGCATCGATCTCTTTATAGAAATTTTGCTTTCAGGAAATTCTTGAAACCACAGCAAGCAGCCTGTTCTAGTGACTAACCCATTTGCCTCTGTTTAGGCCAAATACACTGAACTTGATTTACCTCCATACTTTAGCTCTGTATCAATCGCAAAAAATCTCACTGAAAAATTTTAAGCATGTCAGCCAGAGCTGCTAAAAACGTATTAGTTAAATTAATAGTAGGTGCTGGACAAGCAGCACCAGCTCCACCAGTTGGTCCAGCATTAGGATCCAAAGGGGTTAAGGCTATTGATTTCTGTAAAGAATTTAATGCAAGAACTGCAAATTTACAGCCAGGTACCCCAATCCCAGTATTACTTACGGTTAAACCTGATAGAAGTTTCACATTCGAAATGAAATCACCACCAACATCTTGGTTATTAATGAAAGCTGCTGGTGTAACCCAAGGATCAGGTGAACCTACTAAAAACATTGTTGGTGAAATTTCCTTAAAACATGTTTATGAAATAGCTAAAATAAAAAAAACTGATGAAAGACATAAAGAAGTTGAAATGCAATCAATTTGTGGTGCTATAATACTGACAGCTACAGCTATTGGTATCAATGTTGTACCTTAGAGAACCGTTATTTAACGAATAGAAACGAATATAGATCTATATTATAATGTCTTGTAAATATAAATAAATATAAATATATTTAAATCACGTAATTGTTAATATACAATGAATGCTAATTGTTTATTTTCACTTATTATTTCTTTTTATTTTTTTCAAAAGCAGCTATATGGGCTTTAGCTTGTTCAACTTGCGTATGATCATGATCATCACATTTGACGGCTTCAAATGTACTAGTACCATCACTAAGAATTCTTTCTTCAACTGTACACATATTAACAGATTGTAACCAAGGATCTTCAAATACTTCATCAATAGTAATTCTACAAGCTGGGGCTAATTCAACCATTCTACCAATAAGGGTTCTACAATTTTCTGGTAAGGCTAATAATAATCTACCAGCCCCAACTTCATTTGATGTATGTGATTGTCCATCAATACTTGTAGGAGTTGTAGAAGCAGTCTTTTGAGTTACATCTGATTCAGATTCTGATGGTACAACTTCAGAAATATCACTTAAATTATGAATACCTTCGTTATTAGTGACTGTTTCAGGAGTTTTCTTTAACATTTCACTTATTGGAATCATTTCACCTCTGCTAGCAAATAATTTGAAACTACTGTCAGATAACTTGGGTACTTTCCATGGGAATTTCTTTAACATCATACAACAATAAATTATAGCTGCTGACCAAACATCAACAGGTCTTGGATCATATTTGTTGAATACGCAAACTTCAGGTGCTAAATAAGGATCTGATCCAACGATACCTTGGGATTCAATTAGGGTTTTGGTGAAAGGATATGAAAACACTACAGCTGAACCAAAATCAATGATTTTAACAATCCCTCTTGTATCAATAACACAATTATCTAATTTCAAATCTCTATGAGCTAATCCCATAGTATGTAAGTAATGAATACCGGACAAGATTTGCTTGAAACAACAATCGATTTCTTCTCTTGACATTTTATTAGACATGACAATTGCAAACAAATCAAAATCACAATACTCCATCACCTGTAAGATACGATCATTTTCATAGCAAATTTCAATGGTTTCAATGATATTTGGATGTTTAAGAGTTGATCCAATACAATATTCACCAGTAATCTTCTTAGCGTAATCTCTTTTAGATTCATTCTGATATTTAGCTCTAAATTCCTTAACTGCAAATGTCTTCTTATCAGATAATCTTTGAACTAATTTAACCGCTCCACCAGCACCTGCACCAAGATTTTCCCCAAATTTACCGTATCTCTTTGAAAATGGTAATGTTTGTTGAGTACCGATAATAGATGACACTGAACCTCTTCTGTCTTGTTGATAATTCATTTTATTCTGTAAAGACGCACTTAGATTACTTCCATAGGAACCAGGATTAAATCCATTTATGACTGGTGTAGCGTTATTTGATGAAATTACTGATGAGTTAGTTGAATTGTCAGTTAAATTACTGGATAAATTACTAGTTAATCCATTAATTGCAGTATTAGTATTGGATAATGAATTGTTCTGGGACCTTAAACTTGATGATAGATTAGACACATTATTGCTTGGAGAGTTTCCTTGATTTTTCTTGAAGAATCTCTTTAAATTAGCCATGGAATTGTGTCTTGAAGGAGCAGGACCAGAGTTTGATACTGGAATAACTGAACCATGACTGTTGTAAGAACCAGATTCACCAGACGACAAGGAAGATGGAGAACTTGAAATGGTTTGATCGCTAAATGAATTATTATAAAAACTTCCTAAATCATTTGATGAAGTTGATTTCTTATTGATTGGTTTACTCTTACTGCTGAACCACCCCGAAGTAGATCCGTTTCTTTGACTTGATGTTGATAACTGTGCTGCTTGTTGAGCATGGTGCTGAGCAACTCTCTGTTTGGATACGACGAATCTTGGATCAATAGATGCTGAACTTACATGTGGCGACAGTATATGAATTGAAGAAATGGCTTGACCATTAGGTAAATTTGGAATATGGCTCGGAGTATTTTCGGTCAAACTACCTAATGTGTTAAGACTTGATGAACTATTAGCCAGTTTAGATAATGAATTTGTGGTTGCTCTTCCTCCGGGAGCTGAATAAGGTATTGAAGTTGATAAGCTTTCAGTGTATTTGGAAAAGGAGGAATGTGATAATGAATTTGTACGTACAACTCTTGGACTTGCACTCAGGGGAGGCTTTATAGGCATAACACGTTGGTAATTATTACTATTCGGTGATTTTGGGATTGTTCTTGGGAATGGAGTTATGTCACCCAAATCTTGTTCTTCAGTTTCATTATTAGCCAAAGGTTTTGCTTCAAACGTTAAATCATCAGATTCTATTGAACTATTGGATATTTTTGTCTGTTGGGTTAAATCAGTAGCCGAATGATTATTGGAATGTAATGGAGTTGCTTGATTTGAGTTTGACTCATTTAATAACCGAGTTAATGAACTTACTGGAGGTTTTGTGGTTTGCTTTTCAACATCCATTTTCAAAACTCCTATTTATTTTCAGATTAGTTAAAATGGCCGGTTATGTGATGGATTATGAAAGTTTCCTAAAATCTTATGCCCCTATATTTAAGGCTCAACCTTTTTTCACAAGTTAAAAGCAATGGAAAAATTGAAGTTAATATGCAAATAAATAATTTACCTGTGGTTAGGGTTGGATAATATAATATGAACTTCGAGATAATTAAGGTATACACTTATAGGTATGATATAATAAGATTAGGTTCGAAATTCTGGTGGTCTATGGCAAATTCCAAATCTCAAAGTTCCGTAATTTGGTGAGATTAGATAAAAAAAAATGATTCTCATTGGATTGAGTGATAAGGTATGGAAGTTTTTAGAATCAAGGTTTGAATAATTTTTTTCGTCAACTACAGGGCCATTAGCTTGATATTGTTAGAGTTAATGGCTTATAGGGTAAAGCGAAATATTTTGTGATAAAAATGTTATGATTGTGAACAAATCCGATTCATCCTTATAATAGAAATTAGTCCATACTTAATCATTCGCTTATTTCGATCGTATTTATTGTCTTATCTGAGGTTACGAAGAGGACGCGATTTACCTTATATAATAGGTGATAATCTCGGTTAATAAACATTGGATGGTACTGTTGATGATGATTTAAGAAATGGGTTGGTGTTTTGTTAATGTCCCGTAAACTCCTCTAAATCAAGTATCGCATCGTTCTAACTTACCGTTTTAGTTTGTTGAGTTTTATTTTTATCCACACGGAGCCAGTCCTCCACACCCACAGTATTTCTCCACCTCCATTGCATGATAGTTTTACTCAATTTACTTGGGTAATTATCTTCAAGCTATGGCTCGCAGAATTAGTTGAATACTTTAAATACTGTTGCATAAGTCTCTCGGATCAATGATTACTGATTTAAATAGCTTTTCATGGTATAAGTTTGGTTTTTAGCAACATGAGCTAATCCCTGTTGTTCCGGATACGGAGATGGGTCTAATAATTATTCAAGTTGATTACACCTACTACCCCATACCTAAATAAGATTCCCGACTGGGAACACTGTGATCCGAGTCGTTTGCGCTAATCGTTCCTACGGATTTGTGTATATCGGGACAAACTTATGCACCCCGCCATGGTTGGCCTTTGCCACCATGAATTCTACGGGGCAAGTAAGGTAGGGTTGGAACTACAGAAGACGCTAATTTCGGAAATTTTCCGACTCTTACCCTTTTCATTGCTTCTATATTTTTTAAAGATCAAAACTCTAGTTTACAGCCCCGGAGTTACACCCTCAATATATTAACTACATAATCACAAAAACCGAATACAAAAATATCTACACGAAACTTTAAAGTTCATAATTCAACAATGGATCAACTTTGTAATCCATTTTCTTCAAGAAATCTTCAAATGGCAATGTGAAATCGACATCTCCCATAAAGAATTTCTCGATATTATTCAATGTTTCCTTACCAAATTCTAAAGTATCCAATCTCTCGAAATAATTGGTTCTGAAGAAATCTAAAATCACCTTAAACATAAAACAAGTATGATAACAATGAAAGTACCTAACGGTTAACAGAGTTATATCTCTATAGTAATCCAGTAGTTTGTTATAAATATTCTTGATTGATTTTTCTTCACTGGTAAAGTCAATGTTTAACCATTCAATTAATTGCTGGGAATTGGCTAATGAGAATTGCCTAACAGTTTCAATAACTGAAACATCATTTTCTAGAGCTCTACATAAAAAGCCACTTAATATGGCAATGACATCTTTAATTGGATTCCACATTTGCTGGGCTACTATTAATTGGTATTCAGGTATAACTTCAAAAGATTTCTTAGTGAAATCGTAACCAATTTTAAGAATTTGAAACCCTAACTCAACGGCTTTGACCAAATATTCTCGATTAGAAGGATCTTGTAAGTATGTTAAATGATAGACAACAAATAACTTCTTAAGGAGAACCATTCTTAAGATGATTTCACTTAAAACTTGAGGCCTTTCGGCCTGCCTCATATACACAACAAGTTTATCAAAACTGGGAATATCTTCAAATAATAGGATTTCAAAATCTGTTATGAGTTCTTTAACTTGAGCAATGGTGGCTTTATAGTTCAAAGAATTGAGGTACCTAACAGCTTTAGCAACTAAACTTCTACCTCTTCCTCTTAATTGGATACTCTTTAGATTTCTCATTTCGTCATTTGATAACCATTGATCAGTTATATCATTGAATTTATAATTGGCAGGATCTTCCGGAGCCGATAAAGAGTTACCAAAATCAAAAGCATTATTTGCATCATAGTATAAAATGCTTTCCCAGACTTTTTTCCAGAGATGCTTTTCACTGGCACCTAATGGGAATACTTTGAATAAATCAGGGTCTTGATTCAAACCAATACTTTTAGCCATTTGAACTGCCATTGGTATCAATACTTCAGTATTGGTTACATGTCCTGCATCCTCAGGGCAATGGACTTGATAAACTTTCAATAACAATATGGCTTGAACTTTTCTGATATTGACTGAATTGAAATATGAAGTATGAAAAATAATCTGTGAAACAAATTCAATATAACGAAGAGAAACTTGAGGATCAAATTTCAAAATTTCTGTAACGATTTCAACTTCAGTTTTGTCCATATTATTTGCATCGATATTATCTAATGGTAAAGTCAAATAGGCGAATCTTAACATTATGAATAAAACGGCCATTGTACCAGGTTTGGCACTAACAACGTCTTCAGAAAGAGTACTATTATTAAGGAAATAAACTCCAATTTCATTCATAAACGTCTGCTCATCAATGAACGGTGCAAAAATATAACAATATTTGAAATATCTTCTTAACAAAAGAAGAACAGTATTACTAGGAGGCAATTGAGGCAACTTAAATGATTTTCTTGACTGGTCGGGCTTCTTCACAATACCTAATTTCAAGTGTTCGAAGTTAGCATCATCTTCCACTTCAATAGTATTCAGTTTACCCTTATAATAAGTATATTGCGTGGAGAAGTATTCAGTAAATACCTTATTCGCAAAAGGATCATTAGAAATAATAAATAAGTAGAACGTTGGACCACAAAATTGTAGGTGAACATTCTTAAGACACATATAATGAGTATCTTCATTAAACTTGAATATTGGT
This sequence comes from Yamadazyma michaelii, assembly GCA_030572395.1. Lineage (NCBI taxonomy): Eukaryota > Fungi > Ascomycota > Pichiomycetes > Serinales > Debaryomycetaceae > Yamadazyma > Yamadazyma michaelii. Next base: position 284,242 of record JAJLZU010000014.1, on the reverse strand, counting down.
TGGTTGTCTTCGGGTGAGTTGGTTTGTTTTCCGTTACTTGATCCAGGAGATGAAATAATTGATAATTTCTTATTTTGGTGACTAACAGTATCTTCTAAAGTGTTAACTCTAGCTTGTAAGATGGCCACTTTTTGTCTTAATTGTTCATTCATTTCTTTATTGGCCTCAACATCTTTGGTCCATACCTCATCGTCATATTGACACAAGTATTCTGTATTATTTTTCCTACAACTACTACAACTTGGTTTTTCTCTATCACACTTTATCTTACGACTCCGACAGAATGTACAGGCTCTTGAAATTCTAGCTCTCTTCTTTTTTGGTTCATTTAAATCGTCTGACATCCTGATGTGATCGATTCAGAACCCTACTTGCGCTTTGCGTCAACGTCTCTGAGACATACCGGATCCAGTCGGACATAAGAGGCTGAACACATTTTACCATACATTACTATATACTGATAAATATTAGCTTGAAGGGTATCCAACCCTTTGGATATTCTTTTATTTTTTACCCTTGGCCTTTCCTTTATGCTTGATTGGTTTCTTTTGACCCTCTTCAGGAAATAAAGGCAAATCAGGATGAATCAGTTGTCTCAAATAAGTCAACTTTGATTCTAATTCATCTGCAGTTTCGGGTTTTTCATGAATATCTTGCTTCTTCTTTAATTCTTTCAAATGCTTTTCTTTGGCTTCTTTCAATCTTTGTTCTTTTGGTTTCTTCATTTCTTCCGCTTTTTCTTGACGTTTCCTTTCAATAGCACTTTGTTTTTCAATTCTAGTAATGAGCTCTTCTGTAGTATCAAAGATCTTTTTTTGTAATTCTGAATCTTTGAATTCTTTTCTACTTGGAGTTATTATTTTACATTCTTGAATTAATTGCCCCCCACTCAGCTGCAAAAATATTGGTGACCATAAAGCAAACAAGAATGACTGTTGGCCTTCAAAACCATTCTTAAAAAATAAATAGAATATTGGGTACAATATCAAATAAATAATTAAACCCCAAATGCTTCCCATGGATAAAAATCTTCTAGTGGAAGGAGTTCTCATCATACCGGGATTGATGGTTAAAATTCTAACATTACTTGGAGCTTTATCTTTACGTTCATATTTATTACAACGACTTTGGAATTCTTTAGCAAATAGACTTAATAGTAACTTGGACGTACCGTAAAGTTTATAAGGCTTTCTTGATTCATAACGTTTGTGCTCTGATAATAAATCATCAAGATCAATTTGACCTAATCCTTGAGATGCGCAAGTAGCTATCAATACTCTAACATCACGATCAGGGGGTTGTGATCTTAAGCTTGGTGCAAGTAATGTGAGTAAATGGTAATGACTCAAATAATTGACTGCTAACTGTTTTTCAATTCCATCAGCTGATACTTGACGTGATTTACCAATTGGAATACATTCGGCTGCCAAACAAATAACCCCGTCCAATCTTCTGGGAGGTTGATTATCTAACCATTTGGTAGCAAATTTTCTTACAGAATAAAGGGAGTTTAAATCACATTCTTCAGCATAAATCATGAAATTATTAGTGGCTTCCCTCAAATCATCGATGTACTCAACTAACCAAGAATCATGGATTGATCTAACTAATAAGATAACTTGAGCTCCTTTTGATGCTAATTCTCGAGCTACTTCAGCTCCAAGTCCAGACGTACCTCCAGTGATCATATAAACCTTACCATGCATATCTCTTTCCCAAGTATTTATGGAACCTCTAAAATAATATTTGGTGGCACCTAATGTGAAAAGTATTGGGCCATAAGCTTTTAAATATGGCCAAAATGGAATTACTTCCGGTCCTTCAGCCATAGCCACTCTTAATATATCAACTGGCATTTCCTCTAATTATTTATTCGATAGTTGACGTGTATTATAATGAATTAGTTGAGCGTGTATCAAGTGCACAATGAATTTTCAGTGAAATCCGCAGCTAGCATATCTCATCTCAAAGACTTTTACTATGGAAGAAACTATTTACTTCATTGGTAAAGGTAAAGAAGGTGATAAGAACTCCCAAGAGTCGTTTGCCACTATTAGTTCGATCTATAATGCTAAACAATTTCAATCTTTTAGAAATGCTGACTGCTCAAGAAATGGTAGTTGTTTAACTGGTATAGGACCAGGTGAAAGATATTTCGTAGCTAGTGAGCATAAAGCATTGATAAATGTTTATATATGGGGAAAAGAAGGTATAAATCAAAGAATCCCAGTACCTGAACCATTAAAATGTTTAAGTTTATGTCAACTCCCACAAAATGTTTCGTATGAATCAAATAATCAAGAATATAACTTACCTAGTTATAGAATACCATGGTTATTAGCGGGTGGTACCAGTACTGGGAAATTATATATATGGGAATTGATGACCGGTAATTTACTTGTAGTTAAAGATATCCAGTATCAAGGTATAAATGTTATAAAGTTTTCCAAATGTGGGACCTTTTTAATTAGTGGTGGTGAAGATTCAAGATGCGTAGTATATAAAACTATTGATTTAATCTCAGTCTATGGGAGAGAACAAGAAACCATTAAGTCTTGGTTCCTGATAACTGATCATACATTAGCAATTACTGATTTAATCATAAGCGACGGTATATTAAATGATATAAAATTATACACAGTTTCAAAAGATTGTACATTAAGAGTCTATAATATATTAAAGAAAGAAATTATAATGACATTTGTGGTTCCGGATCCAATTCAAGCTGTAACCCAAGATCCAGCTGGGCGTAGTTTATATATAGGAATGACTAATGGTAAAATAAGGAGTATACCATTGTATGAAAATAATAATTCTATTTTGGAACCAGTAGGAGGTATTGGTAAGATCATTACCATTAAACATGATCCTGAATTGATCAACTCATTTGTATTCCATCAGCTGAGTATTACCCAATTGAAAATATCCATGGACGGTATGAATTTAATTAGTGGTGATTCAAATGGAATGATTTATGTCTCAGATATAGTGTCTAAACAAATTGTCAAAGATTATCAAATAAATTCATCTGTAAGTTACATTGAAATCAATACGATTCCAAAAGAAACCTTAGAAGAATCTTTAATAACCGATAAAAAGACAAAATTAATCCCTCCCTTCAAAAGAGTATTAACTGATGGGAATCAAATGTCTCATGAATTATATCATGAAATCCCTGGTAAAACCCCACAACCATTTGATTTTGATCAATGGATCAATGAAAAGTCCCAACAAGAATTAGAATTCAAATTACAATCAGGATCAACTGAGTCAAATGGAACTAAAGGATCTAATGATAAATTAGATAAATTATCATTAGCTTATAATGAATTGAAATCCAAATATGATGAATTATTGAAAGATCACAAACAATTATTGAATCAATAATCACCATTAACATATTAACAAATAAACAGTAACAAATAGTAACAATAATACAAAAAAATTAGTAATACATAATAATGCTAAACATAAATAAATATTAATTATCCCGTTTAAGGTCTTTAATTGGTTTTGTTATGGGAGTAGTGAACCCCATTAAACTTATTCTTTCAGGTTGACCAAGACTTGCTATTCTAGTTTTGACTCTAGATCGACCTCTATCTTCTTGATTTGTTATGTCACCCTCAAACCCATGTGTGTTATGATTTTTTAAATGATCAGAATTGGATCCAATCAGGGTAGGAGTTAAATAATTGGTATCATCTAAAGACTTTATGGAGTCATTACTTTCATGTCTGATTTTTTTATTAAGGGTTGGCAGGTAAGAAGCTGACCTTATTCTATCCTTAGGGTTCTCCATATAAACCAACCTTAATTAATATTTTCTGAGGATGATTGATTTTATACAGGAGATCTCATCGCATTGAAAATTTAACTATGAGTGAAGATAAGTTAACTAAGAAACAGAGGAAAGCATTAGAATTCAGGAAGAAGATCGAAAAGCAGGAGAAACCTGAAAAGAAAGAAACTAAAGAGGAATCTACGAAAGATGATAAAGAAGATAAGAAGAGAAAAGCTGAAGATGATGATGAACAACCAAAGAAAAGAAAAACGAGAAGAGGTAAGAAAGGTAAAGGAGTTAATGGAGGTAAAGGACCAAGATTCATATTATTTGTAGGTAATTTACCTTATGATATAACTCAGGAACAGTTAATGGCACATTTCAAAAACTCGAAACCCGATAGAATAAGAATCAGAAACGATAAAGGTATAGCATTTTTAGAATTTGATAACGACACAAAAGAAATACAGCATAAAATGGAAGTTGCATTAAGAATGCATCATACTCTCTTAAGTAATAGAAATATCAATGTGGAATTAACTGTTGGTGGGGGAGGTAATTCTGAAAATAGAAAAGAGAAATTAAAATTAAAGAATGAAAAATTACTCGAAGAAAGAAAGGAAAGAGTTGAATCCACCAAGAAAGAAAAACCACAATTAGATGGGGTTCATCCATCTAGAATGAATTTAATTAATTGAGGAACGTTGATAGCAAACCACAATTGATGTTGTCATATCAACCGGACCTTGACAACAGTAAGATTATGACTAGTATATTACACATCTATGTAAATTAGAGAATATAAAAAAATACAAATACATCTAGTATTGCATCAAGTCCCTGAGCGGTGTCCTTTGTCTCTATGGGCTCCTTTACCTTATGACCTCGATATTAATGTCCAAAAATTATTTATAAAATATTACATTTTCTTGCTTTTCTTACAGGCCTCTTTCTTTGAGTACTTGAAGTAGTATTTGACCCAGAATTCTTCGTTACAGTGGATGAGGCTGGAGCATTTTTGGTAGGAGGATCCAAGACTGCTCTAATTGTAAAATCAAATATTTCTTTAACTCCTTGTAAAGTTGCAGCTGAACATTCCATATATTTAATAGCTCCAACTTCCTTTGCTAATTTTGTACCTTGTTCAAAAGTGATTGGTTTTAACCCTTTAGCATTCAATTCATCTAATTCATGTAAATCATCTCTTAAATCTATTTTAGTACCAATTAATAAAATTAAAATATCCTTTGGTGAATGGTGTAATAATTCCGGTATCCATTTAGATTTAACATTATGATAAGAGTCAGGACTTACCACCGAGAAACAACATAAGAAAATTTCAGTTTGTGGATAACTTAATGGTCTTAATCTATCATATTCTGATTGACCAGCGGTATCCCATAATCCTAATTTAATAGGTTCACCATCGATCATTATAGTAGCACTATAATTATCGAATACTGTTGGAATATAATCATTAGGGAAACTGTTCGAGGTATAACTTATCAATAAACAAGTTTTACCAACGGCACCATCTCCTACTACAACAGCTTTAATACTTCTCATATCTGAAGTTTTTTTCAGTTTGGTCGCTCACTAAGTTCCTACTCCTTGAAATCTCGGGAGTTTTGGTAGAGACACGGTTTGTTAGAGATTAGAATTATATAGTTGGTGGTATCCAATTCTGAAGGGGTTGTAAGGGGTATGAACACATTGAAACACCAGCTCGAGAGTTTGTTGATTTTGAACGTTTTTGGTGAACCTGTATCACCCGAAACAACGAGCCAATTCATCATTGTAAGGAAGGTTGGTTCGAGTTTACTTATCAATAAAAGTTAAATACACTAAAGCTGTTGACATCAAAAGTTTATGAACAGTGGCATTACAGTAATACGTAACCCCACAACATAGTACTACCCATCTAAGGTCTCCAAGAACATTATCACACCAATTCCGCTGCGTTTCTTCTTATCTTCTCATCCTCATTCCGTGATAAAGTTTGCCAGCCACTCTCAAATTTTCAACGATTTGATTTATTTGATCTAACATCAATATGACACACTATCCTACTTATAGAGAAATCGTACCAGTTGGAAGTACTTTGATCATTGCTGCTGCCTCCTTTGGTTTAGGTGCAGTTTATTCCAATTTGGTTTATGATTATCAAACCTTATGGTCCTATCAAGGTGATCCTGCAGTTTTCACTCAATCATTCAACCATTATTTAGCTTGGGCCAATGTACCACGTCCAGTTCATTACATTTTACATGCTGTTATGGCTCTTGGTTTCATTGGAGCCTTAATCAAATTATATAAACCACATCCAGATTCAACTTACTTCGAATATGGTTCTTTAGGATTATTTGTCTTAAGTATTGTTATCTATTTAACTAACATTAGAACTGGTATAAATAGTTGTTTTTATAATGAATGGGGTGATGTTAGTATGGAAACCGGTATCAATGTCATTGCTGCCTCTCAATTCTTTATTGTTGTGTTATTAGTTGGAGTTCTTGTTTTACAAGGTGGTTTATATTTTGCTGAATGGTACGATGGCAAATTAAAAGAAGAATTCTTTGCTCAAGAGAAGAAAGAACAAGAAGCTAAAGAGGCTGGTGAAGTCGTTGAAGATAAACCTAAGAAAACTAAGAAGTCAGTCAAGAAGACCACAAAGAAAGATTAGAATTAAGTGTAGTTTAATATAGTTTTAGTTATTGTTGTAAGATTTTCTTATGTAAGCCTCTCTCATTTTCTCAGGTCTCAATTTTTGTGTCCAATAAAAATTTTAATATTAAATATTATGGGTGTTGCAGATCAAGTCTGGGGTGATTACCCAATTTACTATAAACAACCTATAAGAGTATGTATTACTGGGAGAGAACTTGTTGGTTGATGTTTTGTTAGAGTTAATGACAACCGTGCAAGCAAAATGGATGAGTTTAAATATGTTATTCTCATTAACAATAATCAGAACAATTATAGCTTGATTAAATCTGCTAGGAGAAGAAAGAGTCATTTCATGTGTCACTGAACTTCCAATTTATTGACAAACAAGTCCTAGAGTCTACTAGGAACATTACTAACATTATAGTGGTTACGTTATCATGCACATACTAAACCTCACTTCTTTTGGTCAATAGCATTTGGATTATCAGCTCCTTTATTAATTTTAGCTACTCCAATTAGAAGAAAATACATTTATGATGATCATGCACCAATTCCACATCAATATCCTTTACCTAATAGACCAAGAGATAAAAATTTAACTGGATATGATGATTAAATAGGATAATATATATTTATTAGAGTATTTTTCTCGTCGAAAAAGATCAAACACTTTGAGTTGAATGACCTGCCAAAGTTCTGGTTTGAAGCTAGCTTATATATATGGTGATTTATACACTCTATTCTCTATTGGTTTGGTGATACTACGATACTCGCGATAACTAGTGCGAGTGAAAAATTTTCCACCAACGATGATTCGATTCCCAATTAGACTTGGTATAAGACAATTTAATACCTCAGTAATACGTTTCAACAACGTGTTTGGAGAAATAACACAAACCAGCAATACTTCAGTCGAAAAACCTGAACCAACAAAAGCAAAACTCGATAATCCAAGAGATCTTTTACCTAAAGACGATGAACCATTACAAAAGTATTATCTACAACAAGCTAAAGACAATGCTATAACGGATGATAAGTTCATTACTCCATTAAAGAGAGAACTATTCAAACTTAATGTAAGCAAGAATGGGTACTTCAAAAACGATCAAATTGTTGAAAAGGATGGTAAATTCTATAAATTATCATTAACAGATAAAGAAATAGACTTATTAGAACCAACGATTTTTCTTAAGTCTTTAAGAATTAAGTCATCAATGAAGAAAGCAACCGTTGTAAATAGATTTGTTAGAGGACTAAATGTCAAAAATGCCATCAATCAATTACATTTCAATCCTAAGAAAATGTCCACCGAACTTGAAAAATTATTAAAACAAGGTTTGGAACAAGCAAAAGATCTCGGATTAAATGAAGATCATCTTTACATTCAATCACTTTGGACTGGTAGTGATGGGAATTGGAGTAAAAGATTAGATCCAAAAGGTAGAGGTAGAGCCGGTATAATTCGTCATAGATATATCCATTTAAAAGCAATTTTAAAATCAGAAATAACTAAGAAAAGAATAGAAAATGAAAATAACGAAAAGCAGTTAATGAAAAGACCAAAAACTGGATTAAATGGTGAACCATTAAATTTCAAAAATGTTGCATATTATAAATGGTAGATATATTTAAAATGGGTAATTTGCAACCATATTTCAGAAAAACTTTGCATAATTGGTCAAAACATAAAATTGTTAATCCTATTTAAAAATCTCATTATTAAAGTAAATAGTCTAAATAGGTTATGTCTTGTAAATAAATATAGGAAAGACTTTTAATAGTGTATTATTCAATGTCTCACCAACCGTTAGTGTAAAATGATAAAATTTGAGAGTCATAAAAAAATTCCCTCCTTAATTTTATCCCTTTTTAAATTACCGAAAATTCAGCAATATTTTAACTAGAGTATATAAGAGGGTTTTAAACGAACATTTTTAAGTATTGGTTAATAGGTGAAGAGATTTAATATTAACCAATACAGAATTACTTACGAGTTTTTTTAGCAACCCCCCCTTGATTTTTTGCAGCATAGAAATTTAGCAGCCTTATCAATTAAGGATCTTTAATAAGAAAAGTTAATAAAATGGGTTTAAAGTACACAAATTTTTTCGAAAATTCAGATTATGAATCTAATGATACCCAAATCATCATTTGTAAGGAATGTTCAAGTCATTTATGTCTAAGCAATTTAATTATTAGTGACTCTTTCAGCGGAAGCTCAGGACCTGCTTATTTAGTCGATAAGTTAATAAATATTGTGGCTGAACCTAAAGTTGAAGAAACACAAATGAAAACTGGGATTTATTTAATTAAAAAGGTTAAATGTCATCAGTGTCTAACTACATTAGGGTGGACCTATGAAAAATCATTCAGTTATAGAGAATCATATAAGGAAGGGAAATTTGTAATCGAGAAATCATATATCAAATTGATTGACAATAATTCGTCAACTAAGAGTTTAATTGAATTAGCTAAGGCCAATTATAGAAGAAGATTAAGTTCTAATTCAACTGTTAGTAGTTGTGAACTAGATGACGACTTGAAATTCACGGATCCAATGAGATATGTTAATCGTTTGAGATTAAGCAATATAAAAGAACTAGATAAAGATGATAATGTTTTAGTTGAATTGTAAATATGATCGAAAGATTATTCAAACTAAATACTTCATTTTGTTGTTTCTTTGTTATTTATTTAGATTAGGTTTAGGTTATGGTAGGTCAAGGTAATATAATGTTTAGCGTAATACTCCTCTTCTCCAATTCTGTTAATTTGCGATTTCCGTCTTTTAGTCTAGCCATTGTAAATTGAGTAGTGTGATTTTAGTAGTGTAAATTGATAATTTTTATTGTACATGAAATTATTACTTTAACACGTAACCATAACCATAATTTGTAGTTATGAATACCGTAGACATTACGATACGACATCTTCTAGATTTTATAGAAATTTTTAAGGTAGACCTGTTATTAATAAATTACTACATACCTCATCACTACGTCATCATTACCTCATTACTACCTCCTCGTATTCTCATCTTTACAATTTTGATAATTTTTTGGGAGTTAATTTACTATATATCAAAACATAAGCTGATGGATCATTTAATGCTTGAACTTCATTAATTTTATTAATATATTCATCATCATAAGTTGACCAACTATTATCTGGTTGTAAACAATGAGCTATATAATGACCTGACAGTATTGAACGCCCTTCATGACTTATTATAGAAATTAATTTATAAACTGAATTGTCCTCTTTATTAGTTGAATATTTTGATAAATCAATATAATTTGAATATTTAATTGATTGTTTGACTTTTAATGATTGACTGCCATTAAACTTAAACCTTTTCAAATGAATGGTTAAAATTTCTGGTGATCTATCAATTGTACTTGATTTAATAGCGTTGGTATTTTTCTTACAATTTTCACAATAATACCCACTTTTGGATTCTTTATCAACTTTAATTGATTCTTTATTGAAATACTCTTCAATTGAAGTTTCAATATTATATTTCAGTTTCTTTCTTTTTTGGAATCCTAATGATAAATCATAGAATTCTTGTTTGGTAATACTGTTGTGTTTACAACTCTCACAGTAAACAGTCTGGTTTAATAATCCTCCAAAAATATCATAAATTATTGATTCATTTAATTTACGACCTTTAGGAGTTGAATCTTCTTGTAATCTTGACATTAAACTCATAAAGTATTCATGACTATCTTCTTGTTGCCATTCCGACATCATACAATTGATATCTCCTAATCTGTTGATGATTTTCTTAGGATGTATAAATTTCTTCTTTAAGCTACCATCTATATTCCATAATCTTCCACTTAATTCTGCCAATACATGACTAACTGATCTATTAGGTAAGTTTTTATCATATTTCCCATTATTGATATCTTCAAGATAATTACTTATAGCTGGTATATGAATCATTGATTGTATGGCAGTATTCATATAACAGGTTACACCTTGATTTAATAATCCCATAGGTTTCTTGTTGCTATACTTTTTAGGCCAACTTTTATTAATTCTGGTGGAATTGTTTGATCCTTTATCGTTAGGTAATTCATTAATATCATAAAATTTATTCAAATCAATTTTAACTTCATTGTCGACTTCATCTTCTTCATCTTCTTCGCCGGATGGTGCACTAGATTGTGATTGTGATCCAGTCAATGTGAGACTTGGACTATCTCTATACTTTTTGAAATTAATAACAATATCCATTCTATTAATCTTATCAAGTTCATCGAAGTTTTTACCAAATTTCTCTTGCGCTATTCTGTTCATTTCTATCTTCTTAGTACTCTTGGTTGATTGTAAAATTGTTGTGTCACCTTCTGCTTCATCTCGTTTTAAATCTTCTTTAAGTTTCTGCAAATCTTCTGGTTCTTCTGATAATGAAACTGAATCGGATTCTGATTTTTCTTTTTCGATATAATCACTGTCAGAAGAATCACTACCTTTTATTGGTGTACCCTCATCTTCTTCATTGGACTGATACTCGCTGGCACTTTCGAAATTATCATCATCATCCTCATTATCATTCGTTAGTATATCATCAGTTAATGGTTCTCCTTCATCTTCACTATCACTTAATTCAACTCTTTTTCTTTTCTTACTGTCCTTAGTACTATTTATACCATATTTCTTACCGGTATAAGCAGCAACCGCTTCTGCCATTGATTTTGGTCTCTTTTTTTCAATTTTTTGCCGTTGTTTCTTAACTTCGATTTTCTTATCATTAGTTATTTTTTGTTTCTTATTTGATAACTTTATGACTTTATCATTATCCAATTCTTGTATATTTTCAATTTTACTACTTTGAATGAAACTTAACGGATTACTTAAAATTCTATCAATAAAGGGTAACAATTCTGACTTTTTCTTCTTATTCAAGTACATCATACGTTTTTCTTTTTTGAGTTTATGATTCCTTAAACTGACAATATCAAACTTTCAATATAGATTTATTTAATGACCCAAGTTCTTAGATTTGAATCAAAAACGATGGATTATAGGCTATTATCAGATAAGACTTAAGGATGAGATGAATTTTCTTTTTTTTTTTTTTCTGAGGGAAAGTGTGTCGTGCAAACATTGATTCTGACGCGTAATTTGAAACATTTGCAGCATGTACTAAGTTGCGGCAAAAAGGGATAAATACGGAACTGTAGTTTAATGTAATATTGCTCCAAGTTAGAATTACGAAATTAAACCCTATATTAATCCTATATACCTTTCAATCAACTTTATCTCAACTACGGTTGAAATAGTTTACTTTCAATATCTAATTTTATCAATCTCCTATAATGACTTGAACTTATCAGTTTGAACAATTCTGTGGTTTTGCCATTATCTTTAGGATCTTTATTGAATCTGTTCCGAAGTATTCTTATATTGGTTTGTCTTAATGTGCTATCATCATTATCAATATCTTCAGTTGCATTAGATTTGAGTTTTTCCAATTTCTTTTCGTCACTTTCTTCATCTTCTTCATCATCTTCATCGTCATCTTCGTCGTCATCTTCCTCTTCGTCCTCATCATCGTCATACTCACCAGCTGGCTCGGTATCAATATCATCGGTTTCCTTCTGATTCTCGAAAATCGCTGAATGAACTTGTTTTCGATTATTATACCTTATACCTCTCCTGGTGGTATTATCATCAGACATATCGAAATCGTTTAAATAATTCTTCTTTCGACTCTTTATATTAAAAGAGTTTTCAAAAAGGCCGGCAATTCGTTGATTTAACCTTACTTGATTTGAACTATTTTGTTGATAATTAGTCTTACTTTGTTTATCTAGTAAAAAATCGATTTTTTCGTACTTCTTTTGATCATCGATTCTTTCAATATCTTCATTATGAATTAACTCATTGATCCACGTTTCTTGATTAATTAATTTTATTAATTCTTCTTCATTTTTATTCTTGAAAATTTCAATATCTAATGGATAATATTTATGTGAGTACATCCCAAATTCATCATTAACTTTCTTATCCTTATTCTGGAACTCTTTCAGGCTCTCTATTTGTGTTATATAGTTTTCGGGATACGTTCTGAATGCACCAATTTCAATCAGCCCTTGTTGCAAAGATTTCTTGGGGTCTACAACTATTGCCATATAGGGATCCTGGAAACTTTGATTCAAACTTTGAGTAGCAACATCAATTCCACTCAACCAACATCCATAGCCTGGGTGTGAATGATACCATCCAACGATATTTTCATTAGGTTTGATCAATTTATTTTGAGTTAAGTATGATACCATAAACTCATATCCTTCAATCTGAGCATTGACTCTGGTTTCAGTGCCTTCAACTGGCAATGGATAAACATCATTGACTATTATACAATTCTCATGAATTTTACCCACTAACATCCCCATTATTTCAATATTACCCCCTGATACTGCATGTTTCAGCATCTTTAATAGGGCAACTGATGATATAACAGTTTTAGTAAAATACTTGACATCATTCTTCCATGGCCTTGATTCCATTGTCTCTGGATTGTTTACTAACTGTTCATAATATTCACCATCTCTTGGCTTAATTACTTGATTAAGGGTATCAAGTTTAATTGATTTACTTAACTTATTCAAACTGGCCATAGTGCGAGATATCAGTTTCTCAATATGCTGCAAATTACCCACTACTTGAAAACACATATATTCTATATACTCTAAATTGCAATATTGTATTTAATACAATCAAACCCTTCAAGGCTAAGAATTGAATCGCTAAATTAAAGGGTACAATCAAGATTTATCCTTATCATGTTTCTTATCACTAAAAGTAGAATTAATTGAATTGAATCCCATTTCTGAACCAGAGTAAATTGAACTTGGGTAAGTGTAATTACCAAAAGATTGTATGGTTCCATCATTGGCCATTGGGGTTCCAGTATAATCGTAATTAAACTGTTGATAATGATAGTTTGGATAATAATCATAATTATACTTACCAAAGTAAACATTTCTATTATAATTACCGTTAAATTCTCCAGGAGTATAGTAATATTCAGATTCTTTCAATTCCTCATCTTTTAATTTACTCTTAGGCTTGTAATTAGAACTAGAATTGGAATTACTCCTGTAGGAGTTACTTCTATAGTTTGATCTAAATGAGACATTGCAAGAGTTAGACTTGTATGAATTTGATCTAAAACTCTCCGGTCTAACTGAATTATTCTTGGTATATCTTTCTTGCTTCAACTTCAAGGCTTTCTTAAAGGAATTAATTGGTGCAGGTGCTAAAACTACCCCATTTTCTCTATTTTGCAAGATCTTAGAACTGTAATTATGAAACTCTCTATATTGAACATGAATAGTTTTATTGTCAAACATAGAATGATTTTCTAATTCTACTGCTGCTGCAGCAGATTGTTCACTAGAATACTTGATGAATGCAAAATTATTATTGGGTTTCTTGAACAAATTAATGGACTCGATCTTTCCGTGTTTCTCAAACCTTTCCGCTAATCTAGATTCTTCAACATCTTCTTGTAGTTGACCGATGAAAACTGAGTATTTATCAAATTTTGGTGGTTTATCATTCGATTCGTTATCACTGTTTGCATTACCAAAGTATTTTACCTTGTTATCAATATTTTGAGCCCATTGGATATCATATTTTGAATCGTTAGTTAAATTGGCAAAGGCTCTAATTGCATCATCTCTATAGACAAATTTAACAAACCAGAATTTACTCTTATTTTGATATCTGTTGGAAACCTTACCGTGAAAGTTGGTATTGATCAGCTGTTCAATTTGCCCCAATTCTCCAACGATTGCTTCAACTTCATTCTTGGTAAAACATTCCTTGAAGTTTATAAATAAGGTTCTGTTAACTTTTGCAGCTTCACATCTTAAGACTCTGCCGTCTAAAACACTATTATGACCTAACTTAATTGCATTTGAGCTATCAGCATCATTAGTGAATTGAACAAATGCATATGGTCTATTTGAAGTATCTCTTAAAACTTTTACTGCACTCAATTCTCCAAAACCTTTAAAATGGTCAGTTACACTTCTGCACAAGTCATCATCAGTTTTAGTGCTACATAAGCTAGCAACAAATACGCAAGCTGACGGTTTATTTCTTACTGGGCTGATTGGATCTAAATTTTCTTTATCATCAGCTGTTGAATCTTTACGTGTTTGCTGTTCAGTTTCTAGCTTATCACAACTAACCAACGCTTCTAGTCTTTCAATTAATCTAGTTTCACTAATATCTGATTTATTATCATCTGACTTACATTCCACATTATCATCTACTTCAATTGAAGTTCCTTGATCTCTCTTAGTTGACAGTTTGTTGTTGTCATCTTCAACTTTGGTTGAAAAAGTATTCATAGGTGTTACACTTGAGTTATTACCATATGTCTTACTTGACTTGATAGAATAACTGATTTGTTTTGATTTAGGTGGTTTATATTGAATGTTAGCAGTTTTCATAAGGAAATGAATTGTTTAGTTGGATTTGTGGATGGTTGTAAAAATAGCCGCTGTATCAAAATAATTTTTTCACTCGATTTATGATATATCATATTGGGTGCAAATTTGTTACAAAATCTGGCTGAAGATAACGTAAGTATCGTTTTCTGAAACATAGCGGGCTATTTCATAGATACCATTGGGCTTGAATGTCACGTAAAACGCTATCCTTATTGTATTGCATTGAACAAAGAGAACCTAGCCGTTAGTATTACTACTTCATGCATAAATAGAAGGTTGAAAGCATTAGCGAGAACCCTCGATCTTTTATTTTCCCGAACTGTGAATTTCACGAAACCCCGAGGTTAAACTAATTAACAGCAAGAACTTATTTTGCTTGTCAAATACCACCAGAGAATTCGAAAGGTAAACCCAATCCTCTGAAACAGTTCTGCGTATCAGATGTAATACTAGAAGCTCTGAATATCTAGACTCTCGAAATCGATTTCAATTATAAAACCGTGAGATAAACCAGACCAATGCGGAACTTGCCAAGTGGGCGATGTTTTATATCATTAGTCAACTTCTATATTGCTCTAGTAGATACCTTGATTCAGCTCTTCAGCGTTGAAACTGCAGGATATTGTTATCAAACTCCAGCCAATAAGTAAGAATGATAAGAATACCACACTGTTATTTGTTGGTTTCCCCGGTCTTAAGAGAATGTTTTTCCGATATTGATAAATTTCTCCTTTTCTCCATACTAGTTAATCCGGCAAATCTAGGCCATACAGAATACATTGAATTGCTTACCATAAGACTGCACAATCAATAGGTTATAAATTATAAAGAAATTCTATAAAAAGAACTTTTATCAAAACCCAACATTTCCCCTATATTAGGAAATGTCTAAATTCCTATCTCGAAATTGTCTAGTCAGATTTTCTCCACAAGAAAATAAAACGGTTTTTGAGGGTGATTTCGTAACAAATTATTAACCTAAGAATTTGACATATCATGTGAAATATCATAATTAATTATATGTTTAATTACTATAAGAAGCCTTGTTCATGAAACGAAATTCAAACCGGGAAATGTAATAAAGTATTGCATATAAACACTATGTAACGTTACGTAAATCGCCATCAATTTATGCTCATAGAAATATCCCCACCTTAAACCCCCCGATTTTTTCTCACTTTTTTTCTTCTCATCAGGCAAAGTTCCTTTTTAATTTACACAAACAAGGGGTAATTAGTTAAGTAACTGAATATAAGAAATTTTACAAAAAATCGTAACTGAAATATTTTGTAATATTGAAATTTAAAAATTTAGTTAGATAAACACCCCAGAAAATTATTTGTCAGAGTTTTTAACCATAGTTATTGTTTAAAGTTTAAATCCTAATGTCAGTGAAAACCGAGTATAATATAATGGAGCCAAGTCACAAAGATAACAACACTAATGGTGATAGTAAAGATCACAATAATAATAATGACTACAACAAGAAAGATCCTAATTCTAGACCTTATAAATGTCCCATGTGTGACAAAGCATTTCATAGATTAGAACACCAAACAAGGCATATCAGGACCCACACGGGTGAAAAACCCCATAGTTGTAATTACCCTGGATGTTTCAAAAAGTTTAGTAGATCTGATGAATTAACAAGACATTCAAGAATTCATACCAATCCTAATTCCAGACGTAATAAGAACCTAATCAAGAAACGTCAAGAATCCAATACTAATCTAAATAATTTAGCACATTTATCAAATATTACTGAAAAGGAAAAGGAAGACATTGTTAATGTTTCAACGTTAAATAATGGTAGCAATGGACAAAAAGCTACCAGTGCCAATCAAAGTCATTCAGCATCAGTTCATGCTGCGGCATCAGCTTTAGTAAATCCTATAGTAAATCCAATACCAAGATCATCAACACCAACAAATTTAAATTCCACGCCGTTATTCATAAGTCCAAACAATTCAATAAACTCCAGTCCCGTAATAAATATGAACCTACCAAAATTTGAAAATCCGTCATCAGTTTCATCTGAAGATATCTTCAAAATCAAATCATCATATTCTGATGATCACAACACCTCATTTTCAAATTCAAATCTACAATCTCCAAGTGGTTCTCACACAAACTTAACTAAATTGAGTAATAACTCAATGAATATTGATATCCTTGCATCAGCTGCATCTCAAGAATTAAATAATTTAAATTCAAAATCTTTACCATCATTAACGGATTATTTCAAGTCAACTAATCAATCGAATTCATTTTCAACTAACAATTTACAATACTTGTCAAATGTAGCTGTCAATCATCATGCTAAACCAAAATTGAATACATTGTCAACATTGAAGAGGATGACGCCTTTAGAGAAAACTTCACAGTCTAATGGTCAAAATATTGATTACGTCCTTCAGGATTCTGATCTAGATTATGTTAAACAAAGATTGAAAAAATCAAGACCAAACTCTCCAAATATTACTAAGAATTTCACATTACCAAATTCTCCAGTTTTAGGATTAAGTTCAGCTACTACTCCAATATTATCAGCTAATAATAGTTCAACCAATTTAACATCATATTTCCAAATTCCACAAAGTCACCCACATTCATCCCAATCTTTACATTATCCTCAACCATTAACTCCAGGTCAAGGAAATAATCAATCTCAACCTCCACAAGATGAAGATCATCAATTGCCCAGTATAAGGTCATTGAAATTAGATTTACCAACGAATTTATCTATTCCTGGGGACAAAAAAGTAAAGGCGGAACCTTGAGAAATCATCATCATAAGTGTATAATATGTAAGATAAGAGATAGACTTACTAAAATACGTATGTCTAATATATGAAAGTATACATCTATATAAATAAGTATTTACTCAGAAACCTACTGACCAGATTTCTTGTTCATCTTCGATTCTATCACTGAAAACGGTTTCGTCATCACCACCTTGTTCGATTCTTTCTTTCTCTACTTTAGCTAATCTCATAGCAACTCTCTTAGTATAATCACCAATTGATCTTGGGACTATCTTAATATTGAATTCTTCTACTTCAATACTATCGCCTTGTTTGTTGAACCAGCTGTTGAAAATGTCATCAGTTTCAGTTAAATTGAAGACCGATAAATAACATTTCTCAGATGCTAATTTGATTGGAATAATTGGGGCTCTGACGGTTGAAAAGATAACTGGCACAATAGTGTCGAGATCATTTTCAATAATCAGATATTTGTATCTTCCAACTGTACGTATAACGATGATAGCTAATCTTACAGTATTAGCGGAATCACTACTATGAACAACAATCAACTTACACAATTGATGGATCAATGAGGAGGATTCTTCATTGGATAATTCTAACTTGCCTAACAAGACTTTCCCAATGGCTAATACCGCATTGTCTTTGGTATACAAATCCTTGTCTTCCGTACAACCAATTACAAACTCAATAATATTTGGTATTAATGATGATAATTTACTATCATCTTGTTTCAAGAAAGCGTTGACACCAATGACACCAAACTTTCTACCATCACCAGTCTGATTGAGCAATTTAGTTTTAACAATGTTATTAGTTTCTTCTTGAGTTAAAATTTGGGATAAGGATCCCAATAATTTAGCGTACTGTATACTAATCTTACCTTTAGCAGTTAATATTTCATCCTCAATCAATGCCATGATATTGGATTTGGTAGTTTCATTTAATTTATCACCAGACTTAGTAATGATTTCTAATAATGCTTTCAACATAGTTAATTTGATTTCATCAGTTTCACTATTCTTACAACCACTGATTAATTCCACAATGAGAGAATCGATTCTTGGTTGGAACTTGATCAAGATTCCTAATCCAGTAACAGCTCTTGATCTTAATTCTTCATTATTTGGATCATTCAATAACCTTACAAATGTACGTTGTAATTGTGGTAAGAAAGGTCTTAAAAATTGTGGAATCTTCAATAATAAGTTGTTAATGGCAATCAAAATAGCTGATTTGATATTAGAATTGACTTTTTCACCAATGATTCTAATTAATGGACCAGTAATAGTAGTTGAAAATGGTTTCAAATTATCGCTTGGAGTTTTTTCAATAATATCAGCAATTCCGATAGCACTTAGTTCTTTTTGTTCATTATTACCGTACATCAAACCTTGAAGAAAAATTGGTAATATACAATTAGGACCCTTTGGTAATTTAAATGCATCGAGTTCTTCACCCTTAGTACCAGTTAACATTAAAGCTTGTTGAGCTGGTTTGACTAGTCTTTCTAAAACATCTTTAGATTGAGCTTTAACCAACGCACTTAATGCTTCGAAAGTAGCTTTAACAACTTCAGGAGATTTGTCACCAAGTGATAAGATGAACGATGAAATCATATCATTCAAGTAAATTGAATAATCCAAACTAGTGAATTGGAAGAATTGTCCTAATCTTTCAAAAACGATTGCACGCTTACGGTAATCTTCATGTTTAGTCAATGCCAACAAAGTTTGTAATAACGGGTTAACACCATCTTGGTCAGTTATTGACATTAACACTTTATCAAATGAAGTTTTGATAAAATCTAATTCGGATTCATTATCGTTATTTGCAATAATAAGATCAACGAATGTATTAAGAATTAATGATAATTTTCTGTATAAGGCGTTACCAGCAACTGAAGCTAATGAACTCAAGGCTTTGATCTTGAAACTATCAATTGGAGGTTGTAACAAAGTTGGAATCAAGATAGGGAAGATGATATCACTCTTAGTTGACATAATATCCGTTAAAGCACCTAATGCATATTCTGAGTTTGGAGATTCTAACATATTCAATAATTTCGGGATGATAGTATCGATAACAACTTTGCCCAATTCTGATTGCAATACGTCGAAACATCCAGCAGCTGCAGTTCTAACATTAGTAGACTCATCAATAAGCGTCTTATAAGTGATTGAAAGGAAAGTATCCTGATATTCAACAATACCTTCTTGGTTGCTTGATTTAACTAATTCAATAATAGCGATACAAATACCTTCTTTAATATTACTATCATCTGAATCAAGCAAACTAACCATATTAGGTAAAATAGTAGCAAGTGAATTGGATCCGACTCTTTTCACCATTTCTCCTAATGTAGTAGCACTGATGGTCTTTTCAACTTCATCATCACTGGATAACTTTTTAATAACAATTTCAATTAATTTACTCAAGATTTCTTTTATAGTTCTTGGAGTATTGGCAACTAAGGCCTTCCAGATTTCAACAGATTTGTTTCTTACCAAAGCATTGACATCACTTCTACAAATGAATAATAATGATAAGATCTTATCACGACGGTCTTTACCTAAGATTTCAACTAACGATTTATTAACTTCATTAGAATCGGATTCTCCTTCAATTAATTCATTCTTACCTGAAATACCAGTAACTTGGAATAATAAGTCACCTGCCAATTCAACTGACGATAATCTGATTCTATAGTTTAAATCATTCAACCCGTTCTCTAATTCCGGTAATAATATATCAATAGCAATCTTAGCATAATTCTTTACAATTAATCTACCAGCTCTTAATGCCATATCTCTAATTTCTTCATCGGTATCGGCTAAACCAGCTAAAATTGGCGGGACGATTTTATTCAAATATGGTGCAAATTGTGATCCAAAACAAACTGGTAAGTAAAGTAATAATGGCATGAACCCTGCTCTTATATAATTCTTTGAATGTTTAGCATTAGTTAAAATGACCGGTAATAACTCATCTAATTTACCAAGACCTAATCCGCAAATAACTTCACTTAAGGCTTGAGCACTACCTAATCTATCACCGACCTTAGTTTCATCTTGTAAGTTGCTTAATAATTTAGGAATCAAATCTGGGAATTGATGTTCACCTAATTTCTCAACTAATGATCCAAGAGCTCTCGCTGCAGTAGATCTAGTTGATGGAACAGGGTCAACCATACTGATTTCTAATTCAGTAATAAGTGAATTCAAGTATGGTTTCAAATCCTTACCGTCAACTAAAATTGCCATGTTACCAACAATTTGACATGCTTTACGTTTGGTTTGAGCTGATCTGTCTTTCATACCTCTATGAATTACATGAATGATTAAGGCTAACGATGGTCCATCAATATAATGAACGAATTGGGTTTTAATTAATTTATCCAATGCTACATCGGTGTGTCTTGTTGGATCACCAATAGCCTGAATCAAATCTGGAACAATGCTTTGAATCTCGGGATTACGAATAACTTCACCAAATCTTTTCAAGGATTGATCAGCAGCTTTACGAACTTCTTTATGAGTATCGTTTAAAACCCCAACAATTTCTGGTACAATAATTGACAATGATGAGGATAATTGGGCAGGATCCAAATAAGCCATGGCCCCCAATAACTCGACTGAACCTTTCTTAGATCTCCATGCAATTTCATCCAAATTGGAAATAGCTACTGGGATTAATTTCTTAACCCCATAACTCGTAGTATTAGCCATGATAGTCTTGGCAGCTTTATCAGTAGCAGTCCTAACTTCAGGTACTTGATCACCTAAAGATTTCAAGATGATTGGCAAAATTTCAATCACGTAAGGCTCAAAAAATTTCCCTAAATTAAATGACAAAGTCAAGAATGTTAATGATACAGATTCACGTTTGACTGCTGACTTCTTATCATCAGCAGCATCATTAAGAGTTCTCATTATATTGTACTCACTTAAGGCTTTAATACCAACTCCTTTAACAATACCCGAAATTCCATAGGCGCTACCTAAACGTATGTTATAGTTATTAGCTTCGTTAAACAAATCCTCAAATAATCGATCCAAAAATTCTTGAATAGAACTTGAATCAAATAATTTGATGATAGTACTCAAACATCTTGAAATAGCTATTTGAACCGATTCACTCGGTGTTTTCAAGGTAACCAATAAACGTTTTATGATAGTATTAACTCTTGGATCATTGGCAGTCAAATGTTGACCCAATGAGCCATATAATATAATAATAGACTCTTTAATGGTGTTTTCATTTATGGTTTCTAACCCTTGTTCGAAGATTGGAATCAATAACTCAGTTTGGTTAAGTGTGTCAATGACAGTCAATCCTGCATCTTGTAATTCTTGACGAACCAACTCATTCTTATCATCAAGAGCTTTCAAGTTGATTAAGAATTCAAAGATTTGAACAATATGTTTGGACTCGTATAATGGAGTTAATTTCGATAAGATGAGAGCAATAGTTGATCTTAATTCCCAACGGTCTTTATCATTGATTGAACTCTTAATTACCAATCCGAACTCATCTAATTTAGGAGGTGGTGGTTTGGAATAAACGTCGTATTTCTCGATAAGAAATTGTAAATAGTTATCCAAAGTATTTGGAAACTTGTTAATAGTTTCAACTATAGTATTAGCAATTGATAATCTTAATCCAGAATCTTGCTGTGAACCAAATTTGGTTAAGATCTCATAGTGACAATCTACGGTTGGGTCCAACCCATTCTCTGACCAAATGGATTTAGAAAGTTCAGAAATGTTTTCATCTGGATCATGATATGTTATCCATAATTCACTTGAAAAATTATTTGGTAAGTCATCAAACGTGAACTCAGAATCAAAGATTTCTAATATGACAGCTTTGATTTGAGTTTCAGGAATAATCAAAGTGTCAAACAAAATTTGAATATCAGATAACTCATAGTTAAGTGACAAATTGCTGACAATTGAATTGAAACAATCCTTGACGATTTTGAATTTAGATGGCAATTTCATCAATTTGATAAGAATTTGTAAGATTTGTAATCTTGGTAATAAATTATTACTGAACAATTCAGAATTATTAGATAAAATATCAATCGCCAACATTAACTGTTCTTCTTTTGGATCTTCATCAACAAATTCTGATGTAGTGGTGATTTTCTTGGACCCTATTTTAACCAGGTAATCGTACCCTTGCATCAAAATTTGGTATAGTAATGGAAAGGTGTAGGATAAAGTAATTAGATCTAAACCTGCTTGATCAGTGATGAATTTAAGTCTGAACAATATCTTTGATATGACTGAATCTTCCCAACTTTGGTCATCAAAGATTTTTAAAATATTCAATCCGATTAATTGTTTGAAATTATAGTCCAAGTTAATTGATGATGATAAGATTAAGAATGTATTCATGAAATTTGGTGATAGCTTATTAATCAATTGTGAGTTTGGTAATAAAATTGTGGTGAATAAGTTGATTAATTCAGGATACCAAAGATCAATATGAGTATCGAAGTTACTTGAAATTTTCACCAAATTATCTATTATATCAAAGTTCTTCTTAATATGATTAACTTTCTCTTGAACTTCTTGTTTAATAACGGCTTCCTTTTTCAATTGTTCATTGATGAGTTTCTGATCCTCTTTGGAAATCTTTTTCAACTCTTTACGCAAGTCATTTTCCCATTTTTCAGTTTCATAATTCTTGGAGTTCTTGTTGATTTCCTTAGTCTTGAGAACATTCACCACGGGTAAATCAGATGTGTTTTCCCAGATTTTTATTGAAATGTCATCAATTGATGAAACTGAATTGAATTCAGAACTAAAAGTTTTGACAAGTTTAGGTATGGTTAATTCTGGAACAATGAAACATAATTGCCCGACAGTTTTAATTCCCGCCTTATATAAAGGATGTGCAGGTACTAATACGGTATTAACCAATTCTACAATTGAATCAAGATTTTCGGTAACAAATGTTTTGATATCAAGATTGACCAATTGAGTTAATTCTATCCAATCATTTTGAGGAAGGTGGTTGGCAAGAATGATTAATTTGATTGAATTGAACGAGATGAGTTTCTTTAGCAATACATCAATAGGCTTAAGATTAATATTGAGCTCTTTGGTTTGGTTGGCATCAGACAAAACATTAAATAAGGAATTGATAATAAGTTCATAATTAGCGCTACTCACATATGCCAACCCTTTGAGTCTTAGGTTATAAGGTATATTATTTGACGATAATAAATAAACCCAACTAGTTCCTATTTCCGCATCTTCCATTTTTGCAGCCTCGTTAGTAGCGGCTAATGCTTTAAACCCCCATTCAATATCTCTCTCTTCAGTGACCTTGCTGATTACTTTTATGGAAACAATTGGAAACTTGTCATTGTTAATGCACTCATCTACTAGTTGATTGTCTAATACAAATACAGAGTTCAAATATATGCTGACGAAAATACATCCAATACCTTTATTGTTGACCATTAATAATGGACTGCTTAAGTACTCTTTTAATGAAGTGTTTAAATCGAGTTTTGGGATGATGTCTTTCTTAGGGAATTCACCAATTTTGAAAAACCAAATTCTTCTCAAATTCAATTTTTTATTAGTTAATCCTGCATTTATTATAGAAATATCATCCGACGTTGGATCACTCAAATTTTTGATGTAAATGTGAACTAAATGTTCTAAGCTTAATTCATTGATTTCCTTTTTGACTAGTGGTATGATCAACTGATTATTGACATTTTCCATGTTGGCAATTAGTTCATAAATCAAAACTTTTGAGTCATTATTACCTGTTTTGCTGATATTCAAGAGTTCCTCGTAATTATTATACTTTATACTCTTCAAAATATCGAAGCACGAGTTCCTGATTGTTTCTTTACTATTCTTCAATCCGTTTAAAATCTTGGGGAAAAGATTGGTTTCAGTGATATTGACATCATTTAAATGCTTAATGAAGTTAGGTATGAGATAACCTAAAGAAACTTCACTATTCTTCATAATTAACTTTTCAAAATTATTGAAAACTTGTGGAAGATTATCTTTAGTGATGAACTCTTGAATGAATTTACCAAACAAACTCAAACTATATTCAGGTATTGGTTTGCTTATATCATTACATGATTTATTATAATTCTCAATGATTTTATCAACTCGTGTACTTAAATGTTCATATAAATCCGGTTTGGAAGGTTGTAAATCAATTACAGCATCAACCATAATTGAAACAGTATCAAGACTAAAATCTTTCAATATTAAATCGATATTTTCATTAGTCAATTTCTTAAATAATGCATATTTGACATTAGATATAATCGACTTCCTTACCCGTTCCTTTCTAGATTTGTTTCCATCAATCATTAGGAAGCTCATATTAACTAAATTATTCAACACTGTCACATCTAAAACATCATGCAAAATTAATAAATTTTTCCATTCTAATAAGATCAATAAATCAGTTAATGCTAAAGGTTTGTTACTCAATGGCTTAATAAAATGTAAAATCTGTTGAGCTTTTTCATGCTTGACGATATAAATCTCCAAGATCTTACTAATGTAACTTCTTGACAAGCTATCGTGATAATATTCATATGTATGCAAACATTCAGATAATAAAGAATTTTGATCTTCTGGACTTAATTGATTAGATGATAATTGTGACTGTAATTCTTTCAAATAGGGAATTCTTTCAGTTTTCAAAGAGTTGGAGATCTTTAAATGATCAATCATTATTTAAATTCTCGATCTTACGTTCTAACCTTAGATCTCGTCTCAATTAATTGATTTATTTCACCTTAAAGGTTCTGACTCAACTGCTATATTCTCAAAATTTTTCAATCTTAGTAGTGTGTTTTCCAGAATTGATTTTTTTTTGCAGACGGTTACCCTGAACAAGCGTTAAGTTGAGGACTGAGACTTCTGAAAATTTTTATCAACTATTACAATCGATGAAGAGTACTAAAACCGTTACAGCAATATTGGTTCTCGGATCAATTCCTCATTTTTGGGCGCTGTGGACAACATCAAAGTCTCACCACAATTATTGATGTTAATTATCTGAGGTTGAGTTGATCACTAACTTTGTTTGCATTGTTAAGATAATTAGTTGTCTTGTTTATTGATAGTTCCCACATTGATTGTCATAATATTTGTTAGTGTGCGATCCGTTGTTATCAGAGCAATATTTGGAGGCATTGGCTACGCCAAGTCTTTCGTTTTCACTTGATTACTAAAATTTTCAATTGAGTTTGAGTATTTGTCAGCATCAACGAATTTACTCTCTATCACTTTCCGAACCAAAATTGACAATTTCTAGATTTTATCTTGTATTTGTAATCGACATCTAACCCATATCAACCAAGGAAATACCCCACCGTCAGTGTGTCAATTTTGACCTCCGTGGTGGTTATAACCTCCGTCTCTAAAAATAAATCACGTCAAACTTGGCAGCCTGCATACAAATTAATAGTACTTTAGTAAAAATGTATTACCACAATTACTAAGATCCACCACTTCAATTCAGGTATATAAATCGCGGCAGTATCCCTAATTCCTTATTAAAATATTCACAGCTAAATTAACATAATGACTACAATTGCAATTATTGGTACATCGGGGGTTTTATTCGACCCTATTTATGAAGCATTGACCAGTGATACTTTCGCTGGTAAAATTAAATTCCCAATTAAGGCCCTTACTTCAAAAGATAAAGTAAGCACTGATAAAATTCAATACATTAAAGGATCAGTCGGTGACGATAAGGTATACGAAGAGTTCAAAGGAATTGACGTTATCATATCATTACTTGGACGTGCTGGAGAACTTTTATCACAACTTGAAGAATTGGTTATTAAAGTTCACCCTAAGATTTATATTCCAAGCGAATTTGGTTCTGAAAATGATGCCATCCCTAAAGATCTTATTCACCAAGAGCTTGCGGCTAAATTGAAGCATGCCGATTACTTGGAATCCAAAGGTATCAAGGTTGCAAGAATTTATACTAGTTGTTTTAGAATCCCACCGGTCTTCCTTTATGTTCTTAAAGACCATATTGGTATTGATCAAAAAGCAAGGGTTGTCACTATAGCTGGTGAGACCAAGCTTGAAGATAAAGTTGTTGACTTTTCTAAAGCCATTGATATTGGTAGAGTCACTGTTGCTGTTGCCACTACTGACCCATCTAAAGTTTTATCGAAGTATAGAATCAGAAGTGGTCGTGTCCCATTGAAGGCCATCGTTGAAGATGTTGAAAAAGATGGTCAGAAATTAGAAGTTAAACACATTTCTATTGAAGATCAAATCAGTGCCTTTAAGAAAGATTCAACTAACTTCCTAGTCTTTTTGTTCACTATCTATAGTTTAGGAGTTGGTAAAGGGGTTTTATTCAATGAAATTGAAAACGAAGTCATAAACCCTGGTGAAAGCTTATGGAAATGGGATTCACTGTTTGATTAGTTGAGTTCAAATCAAGAAGACAGAGGTGTTTGCAAGTTAAATAGAATTGTGTAGCTAATAAACTGGAGCACCGTCTCGCGGAGGATTCATACATCCGGACCCGTAATAATTCCGACCGAGATCAAAAGTCACTTTTTTCTCGACCCTGAAATCTTCACATCAAGCATATATGAGTAACGAAACTGATAAAATTAACCAATCATCACATGTTGATAGTGACATTGAGCAGAGCAGCTTAAGATATGCCGCTTATGCTAATAGATTTAGAACAATTTTATTAGCATCTCATAGATATGTTGCTTATACTTCAGATATTGGTGAAAGTTTTAGACCAGTGGCTCACCCATATTTAGTGTCAATGGGATATGCCGTATCGTGGCTATATATTCTTGGAGATGTTGGATTTGCTTCATGGAAAGTTAAATTGAAATCTGAAGGTAGATATACTGAAGGTTTATTACCATGGAATTATCCATACCCTGAACCAAATGCTGAAGCTCAGAAAGTATTCGAACAATCAAGTAATAGTCTTGTTGATAAAGATTGGAAATTATCAGCTGTTAAAAGAGGAATCTTTCAAAGTATTGCATCCATGGGTTTACCAGCTTTTACAATTCATAGTGCTGTTAGATATTCTTCAGTATTATTCAAGAATTCTCAGAAAACTTTGAAAACTTACGGTCCGGTTGGTATTGGTTTAGGTATAGTTCCTTTACTACCATATGTGTTTGATGAACCAGTTGAATACGCTGTTGACTATGTATTCGAAAAGGGTGAAGAATTTTATAAGAAAAAATTCGATTGAAACTCTTTATACTTTTATATATTTATTTACATCATACATTGTATATAGGAATTTGTGAATGATTTTATTGTTTACTTCATCTCTTTCGTTTGTTGTACAGTCTCTCTGATTAGATCAATTTTGGGGTTTGGAATAATTCAATGTACCACAAGATTTGCAAGTTCTTGCCTCCATATCTTTATCAAAATTAACAATGGCTTCTTTGACTTGAGTCCCTAAATCATAGCAGTAGAATTCAACTTCATGGATTCGTTGACGACAGTTGTGACAGTACCATCTCAATTTATCATTGACATCTTTTGGTCTGTCTTGTTCGACCACTAATCCAATAGTGTTTTCAAATCTTGTAGGATTATGAGGAGTGTTTGGTGGTAATAAAAAAGATTCTCCTTCTTTGATGAAAACATCTTTGAATTCACCATCGTCAACAACCTTTAAACACATGGTACCTTTGAATTGATAGAAATATTCTGGGGTTTGATTTATATGATAATCAGTTCTGGCATTAGGGCCTCCAACAATCATAATGGAGAATCCTCCTCTATGAACCAAAAAATTATTTACAGGTGGCTTCAAAAGGTCTTGATTGTTAGCAATCCATTCTTGAAGATTTAAAGGTTGTGGTAACATTTGGATAATTCGAAACTTTAGGATGGAATTACTAAGAGTTTTATGTTCTAGTGCGAAATGGCCTGACCATCTCGTATTATAGTCGTATACAGTTATGAGTTGATGACTTGCAGCTAGAGACATGAACCCATACAATACTGTAGAGACATAAACATTTATGAATAGTTAATAATATATTGAAGACAAATCAAATCATAGAATACTTTCCATCATCAAATCAGGCTAGTTTTTCTCTCTCTCAAGACTAATGTTCTAAAATTGATAAAGAACCAGTAACAACTACGTTCTCCAAAACTGCTCCGTTTGGAATATCAATCTTATCACCTTCATTACAAACAATAATAACAGTACCTTTTAAGGTAACGTTCTTACCTAAATTAACATTACCAGTAATTGTTAAATGATCTAATTCTAAAATCTTTGGCATATGAGTAATTCTTGATTGGAAATTGGAAACCTTTTTGAAATGGGATCCTAATTTGATTAAAGGATTAGCAAATCCTTCCCTATTTGGATCTAATTTCAAAGCACCGTGTTCTAAGTAAAACAAATCGGATTTAACCAATAATAAATCAGAACAAGTCTTGACTGGTAAAAATCTTGATCTTGGAACAACAATACCATGAGCATTATTGAAATGCTTAATTGAAGCACCAACAGCAGTTTCTAATTGTAAGACATTAATTTCACTTGAACCATTTGAAATAGTTTTTTGATTTGGAATAATTTCAGATTTAATACCATTGGCTTCAACTAATCTTTTAATAGCTTTTAAGTTAATCCATAAGTTATTGGTGTTGAAGTTTTTGAATTTTTTAATTGATTTGAAATCTTCAACATGTTCTTTTGGAACTTGAGCGATTTCTAATAATCTAACTTGACCATCATAGTTGATTAAAGTACCTCCTTTGACATCAGCTCTAGTTTTATCGGTTAATTCCATGATGAATTCAGAATCAGTTTCGATCATATGATTTAAAATGGCTGAGTTAACAGTGGCACCTAAATTATCACCATTAGAAACAAACAAAATTTCTTTACCTTGATTTAATAAATAATCTAATTCTCCACTACTAACTAAACTTTCGAATAAATCTCCATGTCCTGGTGGGTACCAGCTTTCTCCGGCATCATCATATGATGATGGAACAGGTAATAAACTATCCTTTGAGATTCTAGGGAATCTTGATTGGTTAAAAGTACGAACTCTAATTCTGTGACCTTGATACTTTTTGATGATTTTAGCAGTATCAGCATCAGTATTAAATGAATTCATTAACAACAATGGAACATCAGCATCATAATTACGATTGAGATGTTCAATTTGTCTAACTGCTAAATCTAAAAAGGTATTACCATCTCTAACTTCAATGACAGATTTTGGCCCAACACAACCCATTGATGTACCTAAACCACCATTTAATTTTAAGACAGCTAATTTATTTAAATTCGATGAATCATCATTTGTTAAACTCTCGAATCTAACCACTTCATCTTTGTTTGGTGATTTGATTTTATCCCAATCTAATTGAGTACCACTAACTTTATCAGTTAAATACCTTCTAAATAATGCAAAAAATGAATCCATTTCATTTTCGAATTTCTTTTGAGCTTCTGAGTCTTTAACAGTATCAACTAAATTATTCAATGCATTTCTCATTTGAGAAGCAGCTACATTGGTAGCAGTATTATCAAATGCCTAAAAAATTCGTTAGTATTATACATCACATACGATCCCGAAATTCTAAACGAGTCTTGGCTTTATTTCACTTGAATTTAGACTAATATGGCTCAATTGAATTCCAGAATGTTCGCTCCATAAATTCATACATACATAAGCCGATTGTGATTTAGCATGCTTTTTTGGTGTTAAAGTTGACATGTTGTTGGTATTTAATTTTTTGTTTCTTGCTGTGTGTGGTATTTCTCGATCTCAACATTTTCTATGGAAGTCGTGTCTCAGCTGAAATATTCACGAAATTAAATCTATTGTAATTATTGACCCTGTGGTTATATGGTAAAACATGGGGCGTTCAGGTTAGGTATACATCATTATTAGAGATAGGTTTTAAAATATTTACTCTATTAAATGATAGAATAATCCCAATTAATAATAATTCAATTACAGTTTCATTAATAAGGAGACAAATCCTTTTGGAGAAAGAATGGGGTAAAAACATTCGATCTTTGCTTTCCTCTCTTTATTGACTAATCGGGATATGTTACTGGCATGGCTTTTTTTCTCACGTTGTTCTTTCTGAAGCTATTGCTATTTCTTGACTCCTCACCCATTTCCGGTTTTAAATCGGACATTTATTATTAACATCTAGAGCCAATTTGGGTCAAAGTGGTTACAGTGAACAGAGCACGACTTTTTCTTACGAGATTTTATTCAACATCTTTATTGATTAGAAGTAAGTGAAACTTTTCTAGAATTTATCTCTGGAGTATAAGACGGTAGCAGCCGTTAAATGACCAAGGATCAATCTGTCACTAGCATTAGTCAAATTTTGAACGATTGGAGCGAATCTTTGAGAATTGTCAGATAGGGTAGTAGCACTTGGTTCTTCAACTCGAGATTATTCAGTTCAAAGTTGAACTTTCCGATGATTCCAAAGTACCACCTTGGATCTTCAGTTTAATCTCGTTGCATCCAGCTGGTACATCACCCATTCGTGTATATGGTAATAGCGTATTGCACCTCAGCTTCAGCTGGAGCGCCAGCAGCTCCATTAAAAAAAGCTTTACCACTTAATGACGGTGAAAAGAATTCTCCTTGTTTGAAGCGTGCTCTAAAAATACGGCCAAGCTGAACGGGTTGGAAATGCTCTAAAGCTAAGATAGACTTCAAATCAAGAACCCATTTTTGTGGGGTATCAGAAATTCGCAGAGTTAAAAATAGAAAAATAATAAGATCTTATATTACTTTTTAGTAACAAATGAAAAATAAGAAACTCTAAATGAAATGCAGTACACCGAAAATTAGACCAAAGTACAAAAAGAAATTAAAAAATTAAACTCATAATAATAATGCACCCATAATAGCTAAACCACCAAGACCAACTAATTGGTTGGCACCGTTATCGAAAGTTGAAACAGCAGCAACTGATGAGTTTGGAGCACTAGTAGCAGAAGTGGTCTGGGTGGTTTGTGAAGGTGGAGCTTGGGAGCTTGGAACAACACAAGTACCAGTAACCGTTAAAGTGGTTGCTTCAGAAACAGTAATAGCAGTTGGGGAGCATTTGTGGGATGAGCATGAAGTGATGGTAATAGTTGTGGCACCTGGACAGTAGGTGACGTAATCAGTAACAGTTACTCCAGTAGTGGTAGTGTTACCGTAATATGGAGTGGCTGATGATGTTGGGGCTGATGATGATGATGATGAGAAAGTTTGGACTTTTAATTTTAATGGAATACATCCATCTGGGGCATCACCGTCAGTGTATCTGGTGATAGCGTATTGGTCCTTAGAATAATTATAAGGATCATTGATGTTTTTGCAAGCAGTAAAATCTTCGGAACCATTGATTGATAAATAACCAGATGAAATATCAACAGTAGCTGGACCATAGGCAATAGAATAAGTTAAAACATTTGATTGAAGTGAAACGAACCAATCGTCAGAACCAAGGGTCTGTTTAGATTCATCATATACTAAATCTTCACTACCTTGTCCAGCGAAAAAATAACTGAATCCAGCACCTTCGTGTGGAGCGGAAACACCTTGACCAGAAATTTCAGCATTGGATGATTCAATGAAAAGTTCAACGTTTTGGGCAGCAGAAACGATTGATAATAAAGTGGCAAAAGCAAAAGCGAATGATTTCATTATTGATTTGATTATAATTAAAATTTATTTGAGATACTCAAGTGCTTGAATGATGATGGGAATAAAAGAAGGAGAAAGTCATTGTCCTTATATAGTTTTCCCAAACTAAGTTTTTCCGAACTCCAAGCCAGTAACCTGATCCTTTATTTACATTCACTAAACAGAAATTCAATTAATTTACTATATTTAGAATTTTGCGCATCGT
The DNA here is from genome assembly GCA_030572395.1 of Yamadazyma michaelii. Lineage (NCBI taxonomy): Eukaryota > Fungi > Ascomycota > Pichiomycetes > Serinales > Debaryomycetaceae > Yamadazyma > Yamadazyma michaelii. The sequence continues at coordinate 251,628 of JAJLZU010000014.1, read as the reverse complement.
AAATATTTATTTTTTTTAAATTAAGATGCGTAATTTTACCTATTGCATGTGGTGACGTAAGGTCCCATCCTCAGACAATAGAAAAGCCGCCTTGAGCCTTCCTGAGCCTTATCATTCGTTAAAACTCTTCACTATACTGTTGGATGCATCTCATCACTTCATAGTTATTACATGTATTGTCAGAAAATTGAAATACACGATAAACTCAGTTATTACTAAATTTAGAAACGTTTCTGTACTTGGCATGAAATGACGGATTATATCATGACGATACGCCAAGAATAATATATACATATACGGCTAGCGTACCAACACTAAAGTTTTTAGTCTTAATGAGGTAAAAGCCTATTTTTAGAAGGCTTTATAGTTTTACAATGTAAAATGCGCAAATTTTAATGGTATTAGGTTGGGGTTACTCCAATACTTTCTGTAACAGGTTATGAAAGCCAGAAAAAATTTTAACTAGTTTACTAAAGGAAAACCATACATTGTTTATTTCTATTCTCTTGATCTAAAGTCTAATCTATTTTTAGCTAATAAAGGTAAAAACATCTTTCGTTAAATTTAAAATATAGTGTCAACTGATTTTATTGACTTAAAACTTCTGCAAACACAAACCTATTTCTGCCAGTTACTGGCTCTGAGAGTATCATTATCGATAACAAATAGCTGGTGCTTGGTTTCATTCCCAATTTTGCTTATTTCCTCGACTTCCTCCGTTTTTAAATTGAAGTCTAAGTTTAGAGATTGTTTAATTCTTTCTTCATTACTTGAAGTGGTGATAGGAATGACTCCGTTTTGTAAGACCCATTTAAGAATGATTTGAGCATTGGTCTTTTCATATTTGGTAGCGAGGGCATCAATATAACTAGCCAACTTTTCGTCAGTAAACTTAAATAAGGAAGCCAATGGATTGTAACCCTCTATTAAAATTTCATTGTCCCTGCAATATTGAAGAAGACCCTCGGTTTGGTTTTGCAAGTTAGGATGAAATTCAACTTGATTTATACTAGGTTTACCACCAGGCACCTCACTGACTTCTTGTAAATGTTCTTTAGCAAAATTAGATCCTCCAATATATCTAATCTTTCCTTGGTTTTTCAAGTCTACCAATTCTTGCCAAAGTGATTTCAAGGTGTAGTTATAACCCTCCGCAATAAGAGGACTATGAATTAAAAGAGCATCAACATAGTCAGTTCCTAAGTCTTCTAACATTTGTTCAAATGCAATTGTTAAAGTCTCTGGAGCCCTTCTTCCTCTTACGACGAATGGAGCATATTTGGTAGTGATCCATAAGTCTTCACGCTTCAAACCATATTCATCGATTGACTCCTTAACAGCTTGACCTACGTCAACACACGTCGTATACATTTCAGCTGTGTCGATATGGTTAAAACCCAACTTTATACTCAATTTTACTTGATCTACTACCGGTTTGAAAATGTCACTCTTGGCGTCCTTTTTGGCCCATTGCCACTTAGTTCCAGTCCCTGTACCTATTGTAACAGGTTTACCTGATTTTGTCAATTGTCTTAACATTTAATTCTTTCTACGTGTTGATTAAAGTGAACTTTTCAATGAATAAATTGTTACGAGATCTGACTCATATTATTCATGGTGCGCAGAGCACTTAGCGGGCTGCAAACCATTCATAAAGTAATTTTGGTAAGGAATATGAGGTATCGAAGTCAAATGCCATAACCCTGAGGGTTATTAACGGGCTAATAACACCAAAATCATCCAAATGTTGGTACATGTCGTTTTTCGGAAAACATCATCTTTTACCGACTAATGAATTCTGCAAATATCGTGAATCAAACCTAAGAAATATTTAGTACCGTTTGAGCCGTTAAATTTCTCCTCTTATTTCAATTTCCGGAATTTATGGAAGGCGCACTACCGAATATACGATTTGCCATGTGAGCCAAGTCATATGATCAGTAGACCTTCGCTTATCTCAGCAATTGCTTTTAAGCATTTTAAAGCAAGCAATTAAATTTAGGATCTAAAATTGGCAACAATTCACGTCATGTCTGCACAACGTACAAGCTCATATGAAGTTGATTCACACCACATAAAATTAATCTAATGATAATTCCATTTTCTTGGAAAATACGCCAGGCGTAAAGAAAATCGGGGTTGTCCCGAGAAAAATCTACCCAATGGGAGAAATGGCGTATGTAAATGGAGCCAATGCATAAATGCCTTACCAACATCGTAAGCCCATACAAATACAACGAATATTCCGGTTAAGTATAAAGTGTTTACATAGTTTATTTTCAAAAACTTTGATTTATCTTTGAAGTTTTAAAGTTTAGTAAACTAATTTGCTATTTTCGGTTAAACGGTCGTAAACGCTGACGTTTATAGAAAAATCGGATCTCATCCCCGGATTGTAAAAGTGATCATCGTTGCTGATAACAATCAGACATCATACTCCTCCTTTCAGCACATTACCGTGACTAAAACTTTTTAAAAACAACAAATTCCCGACAAAAGTTAATTTCAATTTTTGTTTAGGGGGTCTACTATTTTATTACAAATATTCAAAATAATTGATAATTCATTAACTATTAAAGCATACTTATTTATATATTCAGCATAAACTTTGTTCAAATTGAATGAGCCAAAAGACCAAACAAGTCGAGTGATACAGTAATTATATAGTAACGAAAAATGGTCAACTTAAAAGCATTCAAAAGTACACAGCCTGAGGCCAAGAATTTATCAAGGGATCCAAGTCCAATTATCGGAGACAATGGTACACGCACCAGACCCTTTTCTACAATGAATACAAGAAGCATAAGAAGTGGAAGTACTAGTGATAGTTCTGATGAAAGTATTGGGTCAAACTCCATATTCTCATCGAATTTATCAATATCATCAAGTATAACAGAATGTGAACACCATTCCAAACAATTACCCCATAGCTTACTAAGTGATAAGTCCGAGAAATTGCCAGAATACCGTGTTCCAAACGATCAATTACCTGATTATAGCCCTACTTTAGAGTCATTTGGGTTGAATTTAATGAAATGTGAATTTTTCACTCCTTATAAAATCAATTCTAGGAGATGTTGGCAACCAATGTTGATGGAAATAAATTCTACTCAGTTAATTGTATATAAACTCAAGTTATCTCACAACTTATCAAATCTTATCTTAAATTTATTCAAGCAAAGAAATAAACTTGAAACTGAACTTTATGGTAAAGATAAAGTCATGGACAAAATCGAATCAATGAAGTCTGCCAAAAGTTTAAAATGCATCAGTCAATATTATGATCTATTAAAAGACAACCAAATGTTATTTGAACCTATACGTGATCGTCAACAATTTCAACAGATTTTAAATAAGTATGATACCGAAATTTATCATATCTACACTTTAAATAATTTAAAAACTGGTATAGCCCCAAATGTCACTAAAACTGTAAGCGACGTAAAATATCATAATGTATTAAGATTAAGAATTGAAATGAATCAACTTTTAATTCAATGTTGGTCATTCAGCTCATTAATTAATTGGTATTGGTTCTTGAATACTGGAAGAGATTTGTCAGGAGATTTTGAAAGGATGCCAAAATTTAAGAGTGTCCCAAGAAATTTACAAAGGTTTTTAGATAAAGTAGGAAACCAAGAGGATGAGGAATCTGATGAAAAATTTGACTGGAATTGTTTTGGTGACGAAGACTCCATAAAGCTGGACAATAGCAGCGAGTTTGAATCTTTCAACTTGAATGAAACCATAGAATTCTATGACGTAAATGCTTATAAATTATTATATAAAAAGGTCAAGACAGTTGACGAAGTTTATATTAAAGAGTGCATACCTAAATTAAATTCATATGACAAATGGCATAGTGTTATAATATCCAAAAATTCAACCGGACTAGATATAAATGTAGATAAAGAGAATCTTTTCATTATGTATCAAAAAGTTTCTCACAAGCCAAATGTTAAAGGAGGACCTTGCAGATTTTTTGCTATAGAACAAGAAGGTTTAGTATCAATTGCAAATTGAACTATTTAGATTTTTTTACGATTTATGAATATTTATTATACTACATTTACTTTAATCAATAAAGTATTATGATACACTATTTACTATTATTACATGTACATCTTATATGAGCATTTCCTCGCTCCCTCTCATTTTCAGGTGCTCCTTGCACAGAAACCATCCTAGTGCTTATAGCACCTCCGTAATGATATTGTATGTAATCTATCTTCCTTTTACTTATTAGTATACACCATGACACTGATATTGATCTAATTTTCATCGATATCATCTACCATTCCAAAATAATTTTCTTGCTCATTATTATATTGATAATCTTCTTCTGTGTAACCTGACATAACATAATTTTCAGCTTCATCACTAGGACTTAATTTGATAGATTGTGGGGTTTGTGGTAAATCAAAAGTTGAATAGTTATTATATTCAGTTGAATTTGAATTCGATGATGCAGTAGTTAAGTTACTTGTGCTATTCAAAATATTTGAGGTGATATTCCCATTAATGGATTTAGTTCCATAAGGTAATGGTAAATTAATGAAATCATAATCACTGAAATTCATGTCTTCGAATTTAGTTATAATTTCACCATTCAATTCAAACTGTCTAATCGAACCCCATGGTGTAATTTTTATAATTCCCCCATTTGGATGATTATAAATCGGCCAATCATTATTTTCATTGGCTAATTTAGTGATTTCATCTATGGATTTCTTATTATTCAAATCCAAATTATCAAGTTGTCTTTTATTCATCACTATTTATTAAAAAAATAGATTTACCGTGTTTGAAATCTTATTTGTATCAAACCTTTTGATTTTCTGAAGATTTGAATGGTTTATATTATTAATCTGTATATAAAGAGTGTTTATACAGCTGAATTAATAAACAACAAAAAAAATAACTAGCTAAAGTATTTTAGAATGAAAAAATTCTTCGCAGTCAAATTGCAGACTTTTTATTGCAAAATGAAGATTGGAAAGCCGGAACCATGAAGATTTTGACCAGAGTCGCGCGGGACTTCCTTACTAAATCGGCAAAGGATGAGCAGCGAAGGTACGCCCTTAACTATGGGAGGGTTCTAGACATTTTCAATGTGACATTTCCCAAGATAATGCGACATAAAAAGATGGCTGGATGGGATTTTACTTGGTTTGTCCTACGCGCTATGTAGTGTGAAAACCATTATCTTAACCAGTAATTCAATTGTGAAAATCCCAAGGCAGGCAGCAGGGACATTGACAATACGTCTATGTAAGTTAATGTATTCAACAAACACGACTTTGAATAAACTTCTGATGGAAAGTTTTCAAATACGTAATTTTCCATCATGAATTGCAAGTTCTTGATTCAAAAGTATTAAGGGATGATGAAGTTTAACCTGACTAACGTACCATTAATCGAGTACCTTAACCTAGCTAACTATCACATGTTATTTGATGATTTGAGTTATATGTTTGGTATACTTACCATATATACTGTTGTATCATAAAATCAAAACCATTCAAGTCTTCTCCTTGATTTAGTTGATTTTATCTCAAAGTTCTCGCACTACTCTCTCAACCAATCAACAAAATTTCAATTACTCAAACTCTCACTAAATTTTTTTTCATAGACACTCACAACTATAATGTTAAGATCATTTAAACTTAGATCTATTGGGTCGATTAAACCCTTCTCAACAAGTGTCAGACTGTTGGCAGTAATAAATAATGATCCTAAACCATTCATTAATGCCATGGGTAAAGAATTCGAAAAAGTATCAAAAGAAGCATCAGTTTTAGGTAAAACTACATTCTCAGAAGTAATGGATGAAATTGATATGGTTTGGGGTAAAGACGATGATCCAAAGAATGTTGCCAAACAAAATACTAAAATCAGACATTTCACTATAAATTTTGGTCCTCAACATCCAGCAGCTCATGGAGTTTTAAGATTAATTTTAGAATTACACGGTGAAGAAGTTGTCAGAGCTGATCCTCATGTTGGTTTATTACATAGAGGTACTGAAAAGTTAATTGAGTCTAAAACTTATATGCAAGCAATTCCATATTTCGATAGATTGGATTATGTTTCTATGATGACCAATGAATTAGTATTTGCTTTAGCAGTTGAAAAATTATTAAATATCGAAGTTCCAATCAGAGCTAAATACATTAGAACTTTATTCGGAGAAATTACCAGAGTTTTAAATCATTGTATGTCAGTTTTGACCCATATTATGGATGTTGGTGGATTAACACCTTTCTTATGGGGTTTCGAAGAACGTGAAAAATTAATGGAATTTTATGAAAGAGTTAGTGGTGCAAGATTACACGCTAACTATGTTAGACCAGGTGGTGTTTCTCAAGATTTACCTCATGGTTTATTAGATGATATATACATGTGGGCTACCCAATTTGGTGATAGAATTGATGAAGTTGAAGAATTAGTCACCGATAATAGAATTTGGATGGCTAGAACTAAAGACGTTGGTATAGTTACTGCTGAAGATGCTTTAAATTATTCATTAAGTGGTCCTATGTTAAGAGGTTCAGGTATACCATTTGATGTTAGAAAATCTCAACCTTATGATGCTTATGAATTAGTTGATTTCGATATCGCAGTTGGTTATAACGGTGATTGTTATGATCGTTATTTAATTAGAATGGTTGAATTTAGACAAAGTTTGAGAATCATTGAACAATGTATCAATGATATGCCACAAGGTCCAGTTAAAACTGAAGATTATAAAGTTAGTGGGCCACCAAGAGGTTTAATGAAATCTGATATGGAAGCTTTAATTCATCATTTCTTATTATATACTAAAGGTTATGCTGTGCCAGCTGGTGAAACTTATACTGCTATAGAGGCTCCAAAAGGTGAAATGGCAGTTTATGTTGTTAGTGATGGTAGTGAAAGACCTTATAGATGTAAAATTAGGGCCCCTGGTTTTGCTCATTTAGGTGCTTTTGATCACATTTCAAGAGGTAATTTATTAGCAGATGCTGTTGCAATTGTTGGAACTATGGATTTAGTTTTCGGTGAAGTTGACAGATAAGCAAATCTTATATTATTTATTAATTTATTAACATACCCAACAAATTCATTTTATCACAATTCAAAAAGTTAAATCAAAAATCGATAAATAGAGAAGTATATCTATACGGGTAAAAGTATAGATATATTTCAGTATAGAGGTTGTATCATAAAAGATATTACCTAATGCATAATACATATTGTACGTTAATCGTTCGAACTATTCTCATCTATAAACTATAAATAATATTTAACCAAATATAATTTTATACATAACGATTAAACTTCCCGTTGCTCCCCCTAAAAATGCAAAAGTTCTAAACCCTGAACTTTCTTCTTCGTAATTTGAATATGTATTTGTCGGACGTTTATATATGAATGGATCCGTTTGATTCATAGTTATTGTTTCTCGATGTAAATCTCGTTTATCCTTTTTATTGACTTGTCTCATTAAATGTTTTGTAACTAGTTCTTCATCAAGTTCCAGTATATCATAATTTTTGGTCAACTGTTTTAAGATAGTTTCCCGCTCTTGTTCAGTTAATTGTTTGTTGATGATTCTTTGTTCGAATTTTAAATGCTTGGATAAATGCTCTTGATAATTGAAATGAGGTACATTAAATCTATCACCATAATTTATATGTCTTCCATTGAAAGATGTTTGATGATCAGAGAAATCAGAATGATTTCTAACTCTATGCCTTGTTCTATTCAATCTTGGACCACTTCCATAACTTCCATGTTGTTCTCGACTACTACTATTGAAAGAATAATTATAAGTTTGACCTCCACCAAATCCTGAACTTCCATTTGAACCTGCTCTATTAAACGCACCCAGTAAAGTTAAATCATACTCTTTTTTCTTCTTTTTATCCTTTAATGTCTCATAAGCATTCACAATTCGAATAAACTTATCATTATTAGCTTGACGTTCATTTTCATCAAGATGTGAGTTTAAATCGGGGTGGTATTTTTTACTTAAAACTTTGAACTGTTTCTTGATTTCCGGTATAGAAGAATTCTTAGGTAAGTCTAAAATTTCATAAAAGTTAACAGTAGTTGAATATAATCGTATAAACTTCATATTTTATCCTAATGATAAGATCTGTTAACTTTTAATTATGTGCAGCAAAGTTTTGCTAACCTTAGAAGGTGTATCGCGATTCGGGTTTCTTATCTTGCGACGTGAGTCAACTATGTAATAGATAGTATGAGATGACATATTAGTTGGTGACGGCTCCAAAAAAGGTAATACATGTAAAACATGTACAATGTGAATTATGCATGATCGGATTGTCAAATAAACTACGAAATCCTGTACACTTATTAATTTTAATCAAGGTCATCATATTATGAGATAAAACCGCGACAGAACGTAATGGAAGTAGCTAGAACGGACCAAGGGTGCGGAAGCTTTTTAATTCCCGAACCAAATTTAGGGGCGTGGACTCACCGTCATCATTTGGTATAAAAAGTTTTCAGATTCTCAATATCACATTTACTCAATAAATTAAATTAATTAAATTAAACAAAAATGGCTAGACAAAGAAGAACAGCTCCAGCTTCAAGAACTCAATCAAGATCAGCTCATACTGCTGCTTACCCATCAAATCAGGGTTATTCAAGATCTCAAGCTCAAGCTCCGCCACAACAAGCTCAATCCCGTCAACCAGGTTTATTTGGACAAATGGCATCAACTGCTGCTGGGGTTGCCGTTGGTTCAACTATTGGTCACACTCTTGGTGCTGGTATAACCGGATTATTCGGTGGATCATCTCAAGCACCAGCTGAACCAATTGATCAACAATTATCTAACACTCAACAACAAAACTTGAATCAACAACAAATTCATTGTGATGCTGATGCCAGAAATTTCACTAGATGTTTAGAAGATAATGGTGGTAACATGCAAATCTGTGACTACTACTTGCAACAATTAAAAGCTTGTCAAGAAGCCTCTCGTCATTATTAATTAACTTTACCTATTTATTATAAAAAAATGTTTTAGTCAATAGACTTTTAGATTATTTATTTTATTTATTGCTTGTATATATCTAAATAAATATTATTTAAAATATTACAAATTTCTATAAAGTTGGTTCGCTATGATGTAACTAAAGAGTCTATTTCTTTTCTTCCTTTGGCTTACTTGAACTAAACCACCAATAACTTCCAGCACCTAATCCAACTAAACCTAAAGTAAGGAAAAATTGATTTGGACTACCTTGATTATTGATTTCTTGGCCCTTGTTATGTAAGTTATCGTGTTCTAAATCATCAACAACTTGACTTGGTTTAACATCAGTTTGTTTATGATCAACGATTCTTTCATGTCCTAAATTACTAACTTCAGCTTTATTTAATTCAGGATTGGTTGATGATTGAATGTATTGATCTCTACCTTGTGGTTTAAAATTACCATCTTTAGTACTTTGTTTATGGCCTTGAACTTTAATTGGATCACTACCCCTATCGTGTAAAAATTCTGGTTCTTGACTAACAGCTTCACCACCATGAACAACATGGGCATCATTAGCTTCAATCTTAACACTTTTTGAAACTTCTTCATTTAATAATTCTTGTTCGACTCTTTTCTTACGTTCTTGAGCGATATCTTGTTTAATTGCTTGTTCACTAATTGGTGGAACTTTTGGTTCACTTACCTTAGGAATAAAATCATATTTAAATTCCCATTCATTGATTGAAGTTTGTGATGGTAATCTGTAAGAATCAATGGTTGAAGTATCATTCTTAGCTAATGATCTTACAGATTGATGAATTGATCTGATTGTAAATTTATAATATCTGTTCATTTGAATAATTTGTAAATAATTTAGGAATAAATAATTTTTAAACTTTGACAAATTTCAAAATTATGTGAGAGAATGGGTGAGATCCCTGAAAGTCTGGGGTCATGAGTGAGGGAAATCGTTGGTCAATCCACATCAAGTTTGCTACCGAGCTAGTACCAATAATTACGTCCGATATCGCACCAATAGAGGTAATTGCAAATCAAATTTTAACTTTTTACATATATTACATTATTATTATCTTCTATAAACCTACGTAAATATTAATTATCGTCAGAATCGGAACCTCCTAATAAATCTTCTAAATATTGACTTGGTGGTCTTTTTAGTTTGATTTCACTATTTGAACTATTACTACTACAGTTACCTCCACCTATATCACTATTTAAATCAACATTAGAAACATTCATATCTATTAAACTTAATCTTGAATTCGATCTATTATCTAATCCTAACCCGTTAGGTTTATAATTATCTAGGAAATTATCTGTCGGACTGAAAAACATTGAACCTCGATTTTTACTATTCAACGGTTGATTTAATGTTAATTGACTTAAATTTGAGTTGGTGGATTTCTTTTCCCATATAGATGAATTTGATGAAGTGGTTGAATCTATTAATAATGGTTGGTTATAATAATATTTTTCACTTTGAGTTTTAGCGTAGTATAAGGATTTAACTGACATTATTAAATAAAATAGTATGAATCCCAAAAATATTGCTCCTATGATAGCTGCTATTATTATAAATACGATGTTTTCTGGAAGTGAACTTCTTAAAATATACGGATTATTGGTATCATCTTCAACTTCTACGGTATATGAATAACTAGCACTGGTTTCTGATACTGATGGAAGGGATAATGTGGGTAAATCTCTTGGTACTAATTGAGCTTTTACTATGGTTAAAAATATGAAAGATATTATTAAATTACCAACATTTGACATTGCTGTAATTGGAGATGGCAAAAAGGATTTGTAAACCATTTTATATCCATGTTTAATCTAAACCTTGCTTAAAATACCTGCATGAATACACGGTTTGTTTACTTTGTGGTGTTTGTATACACCCTTCTACGCATTGTGAGATGATTTTTTAGAATTCTGAAGGGGTATTGTTTGAAATAAAAGTCTATTAGTTGCCTCATTAGAGTAAAGTTATTATCGTGAATCGTGATTTAGTGCAATTCCAAAACAAACAGTACGCGATTTTAAATACCTGCCTGGAACCATATCGCATTCATGCAGGATTCAAATTTCTCAAGCCAAAATTTTCGTGGGCCACATTCGGTTTTAGACTTAACCACTTACGCACTAAAATACTACGACAAGTGCGATCGAAATTCAAAGGTTAGTTCACGAAAATTTTTCATACATATACCTAAATAAGTTACATTTTGGTTATATTTTTTTAACACAACCTAAGAATAGTAATCGGGCTTATATAAGCGATAAAAGTTTATTATCTTCATACTAAATACGTTTAAACAAAGGAAATTTACGAAATCCCTAATCTGATCAAATCCGGTGATAATGAATAATTATAATAATGAATATTTAGATGAGGATCTTAGGGAAGACAATCAAGTGAGTCAACCTAGTATTTCCGGACCAGGACATCAAGTTACAGAAGATGATTTAGCCACAGCTCAAGCAGTTGCTGAAGCCGCCTTGGCTGAACAACAGCAGCAGCCTGGTAATGCATTCAATAATGTCGGTCAAGGATTAGTATCAACTTATAGAGATGCCATGATTCAATATTGGCAGGAAACTATTGATTCAATTGAAAACGACGAACATGACTTTAAAAATCATCAATTACCATTAGCCAGAATCAAAAAAGTTATGAAGACTGATGAAGATGTTAAAATGATAAGTGCTGAAGCTCCTATATTGTTTGCTAAAGGATGTGATATTTTCATAACAGAATTGACCATGAGAGCTTGGATACATGCTGAAGAAAATAAAAGAAGAACCTTGCAAAAATCAGATATTGCTGCTGCTTTAACTAAATCCGATATGTTTGATTTCTTGATCGATATAGTACCAAGAGATGAAGAAAAACCAAAAAGAAATAAACCAAAGAGTAATGAATATACCAATTATCCAAATTATTCGAATTATGATAACTTCCAATAAGAACCTGTGTATATTATATGTAATTGTATTTTAATTAATGATTTAGTAGATTTAAATCTTGGCGCCTTGGCTCAGCAGTCAGAATATCTTTACATGATCATTGTGAATTTACTATGGTATAGCATTGCTGGAGTAACTGTGTAGGTTGTGAGGGACTTCTTCTAAGTGGTCGAATGGGGCACCGTCTGTTGATAGCTGATAAAATCCAGTCAATCTGATCAACTGACTTAACTAGTACAGTCTGCTCTAAAGAACCATACAAACAAAATATAATGTGAACAATATCACTGTCACATATATGAGTATTCTCTCCCGCCGCTCAATAAACTATGGAAGGGTATAGTCACTTTCCCAATATTATCTAAAGCTATCCAACGTATACAAAAATCCAAGGGATGCATAACCCCTCAAAAATAAAGTGTAAAGTGCGGCTCGAAAATTATCTCATTAATCCCGAAGCAACCCTCATATTAGCAATTCCTTTTCTCCTAACTTTAAATAAAAGCCATATCCCTCAAAATTGTCTCAATGATAAAATTTAATTCTCTAAGGTTAGTTAAATTAAATTATCAGAAGCCAATTCTACAGAAATTTAGTAAAATGACATTAGTTACAATTTCCCAATCATTAGATGAAAGTTATGAAAAGCATAAAGTTATCCCAGATGTGGTTGATAAATTCGAAACTCAAGGTTTATTAACAATTGAGTATAATGAAAATGATAAAGTGGCATTAGGAAATACTTTAAAAGTTGCTAACACTCAACATAAACCAAAAATTCAATTCACAATCAATTCACCAAATCACAATTCAGAATCAGAACTTGAAATTTCTGAACAAGATAAATTTACATTAGTGTTAACTGATCCTGATGCACCTTCAAATAAAGATCATAAATGGTCAGAATATGCTCATTGGATTGTTACTGATTTATCATTAAACACTACTAATTCAGAAAATCCTGAGACGTTAAGTACAATTTTGGATTATTCATCAGGTAATGAACTTTTACCTTATGTTGGACCAGCACCTCCAGAAAAGACTGGTAAGCATCGTTATGTTTTCTTATTATATAAACAAGATCCAAATCATAAAATACCAACTCCAAGTGATAGACCTAATTGGGGAACTGGAGTTGCTGGTTCTGGGGTAAGAGACTGGTTCAAAAAACATGGAGGTTCTAGTAAATTATTAACTGTTAATTTCTTTTATGCTCAAAATGAGGTTCAATAATAAATAAACGTTTATTATCTATTTATTCAATTCTTCTCAGCGTATTATAATCTTTTGGACTCATTACTAACCCTTTACCTTTTTTAGCCCCCCTATAAATAACTTCTATTATATCAATTAATTCTTGTTTTTCAGTCACTAAGAAATTCATCTTATTATTATTCCCAGTTCCAAAATCACATAACATATGTTTATTTCGCCAAAAAAACATTAGGGTGCACGGGTCATATAATTCATACATTTCATTAAAATCGGGGACTTCTTCAATATCACATAAATAAATGGTAGCAAAATTTTTAACTTTTTCAGCTATACCGAATAATAATTCATCAATTATCATACATTCTTTTTCATAATCTTTGCCGAACCGTATTACTACTAGTCTATCATCTTCGGAAAGAATGGCTTGATCAACATGCCATCCACTGTGTAAATGTGGTAAAAAAATTGAACCCATGACAAGTTTTTTGTGAGATGAGACTTTTGGGAAGTTCGCAACCTTTTTTTGCATCCACAAACCCAATTGAATTTTAAAATGCCATGGATATGGAATGTTAAGGCTCCTGTAGTCGAAGTAGTAAGTTCAAGTAATCCATCACTGGCAATTATTGAGGGAGTAGAAGTTCAAGAGATTTCTCACCAAAGTTTACATCAAGAGAGTTTTATCGGTGAAAGTAGTCCTGACCTTAACGTACCAATGGAGTTAGATGAAATTAACTCTCATGATACAATTAGACATATTAAGAGTATTTCCTTATTACATGATTCCAATTCAACAGTAAAACAGTCTACTGAAGCACCTTTGACAATCCCAGGCGCCCCTATTCCAAATACCAGTTCAGGAGACTCAGAAACAGTTTATAATGATTCATTTGAAAGTAGAGGTAGAAAGTTGAATGTCAGTAAGGAAAATAGGAAATCAAGAAGTAAAAGTTCCAGATCAGTTTCGTTGACTCCTTTCAGAATCAGGGAGAGTATAAGCCAAGTATTCAAATGGAATGTCCCGGATTCTGATGATGATTTTGAAGGTGAAGTAAGTAAAATCAGTTTAATAAATTTCACTGAACATGAAAACAAGTCCAAGAATAAAATCGAATTTTCCAAACCATGTTCCAAATTAGCCATTATTAATAATGAAGAAAACTCGGCAGTGAATTTTGAATTAAGTTTCTTAAAGACAAAATTAAGTTTTTATCCTTCGTATTATAAATGGGACTGTACTATGGTCAAAACTGATGAATCTCAAACTTTCAAAAGTATTGAATATTTATATGAAGTCGACGAGTTATTAAAATGTTTAGCTGATTTCCAAAATTACAATAGAATCAAAGTTTTCAAACGGAATATTAAACCTAAAAGAAAAGATCCATTCAATATTAATAGTTGTAGTATTGATATAAAATTACCTGGAGATATCGAATTTGGTATTTTCAGTGAACTTGTGAAACTTATAATAGATGGTAACACTTTAGCTCAACCATACATCGAATTATCAATCATTGGAATGGCATTTAAGAGAAAGTCCAAGTACTCAATATTCTCAATCTACCTTTACCCACCACTCCAAAGATTTGATGATGTGAATGTCTTTGATCCAAATTTAGTAGTTGGCTTGATGGATTGTATTAAGGACAACCTATCTGATAATTTACAAGAAATCATTGAATCCTCGGTTATTGTTGAAAACAAAACATTAACCACCACCAATATTTATTGCAACGATTAGTGCATATATATTTCAACCTTATCTCCACAACTGCGAAAAAATCTCAGTGAAAAATTTATCTCTATGACAGAAATTGAATTAGGTATTACTGCTGATATGCATGTCCATCTTCGTGATGGGAAAATGATGGAACTCATAACTCCTACTGTGAGGGAAGGAGGTATTTCAGTTGCATATATCATGCCGAATTTAGTTCCACCAATAACTACCTTAGATAGGGTGATTGAGTATAAGAAGAATTTACAAGCGTTATCACCAAATACCACATTTTTAATGTCATTTTATTTAAGTCCAGAATTAACTCCTGAATTGATTGATGAAGCTGCTAATCAAGGTGCTATTCAAGGTGTAAAATGTTATCCAGCGGGTGTTACCACGAATTCAGCTCATGGTGTTGATCCAAGTGATTTCACTAAGTTTTATCCTATTTTCGAAGCTTTGCAAAGAAATAATTTGGTATTGAACCTTCATGGTGAAAAGCCAGCTAAAAAGAATGATGAAGAAATTCATATCTTAAACGCAGAACCAGAATTCTTACCGATTTTAGAAAAATTACATGAAGATTTCCCAAAGTTAAAGATTATTTTAGAACATTGTACTAGTAAAGAAGCAGTTGCTGTAATAGAAAAGATCAATTCAGGTTATAAACCCGGTGATAAGATTTATGTAGCTGGTACTATAACTGCACATCATTTATCATTAACTATTGATAGTTGGGCAGGTAATCCAATAAATTATTGTAAACCAGTTGCCAAATTTCCTAAAGATAGAAACCATTTAGTTGAAGCTGCCACTTCAGGTAAACCGTATTTTTTCTTTGGATCAGATTCGGCTCCTCACCCAATTGAGGGTAAAAGTAGACATACTGGTGTTTGTGCCGGGATTTATACTCAAAAATATGTATTAAGTTACTTAGCAGAGATATTTGATAAACAACGTAAACTTGATAATTTAAAAGCTTTTGTTAGTGACTTTGGCTTGAACTTTTATGAAGTCAATACTAATTCTTTGAAGAGTACTGATAAAGCTTATTTACTTAAACGTAAATTCAATATTCCTGAAGTCATTGGTAATAGTGAACTTACAGTTGTACCATTCAAAGCAGGAGAACAATTTCAATGGCAAGTAGAATGGAGATAGTCATTTAATGAATTTATATTCTCTATATATTTATATGCACATAAAAATTTCATTAATTTTCATTATTTTTTGGTTCATCTTCTTCTTTATTAGTTTCTTCATCTTCCTTTTGTTCTTGTTCTTCAACAGTTTCAATTTCGATATCAATATCACCACTTGAAACATCCTCATCAAAGTTTGGAATTAAAATTTCAACTTCATTTCCGGTAACTTTGGCTTTGATCTCTTTATGATTAATGACTTTGTTGAATGTGAACACTTTCTTGAATCTTAATTCGTTATTTAAATAATCTTGAATCAATTCTTTTGTGTCTTCTAAAAGTTCTTCATCAACATCTTCATCGGCTTCTTCATCAACTTCTGATTCTTTTTGTTCAGCCTCGTCGATTTCTTGGATTTTTGGTTCTTCCTTTTCTTCTGAGCTAGATTCTGAAGTTGAGTCTGAACTGGAACTGGAACTGGAACTGGAATTTGAATCTGAGTCTGAATCTGAGTTATCTGAATCTGAGTTATCTGAATCTGAGCTTGAGTCTGATTCCGATTCAGAAGAACTTGAACTAGAAGCTTCTTCTGATGAGTCCTCTGATGAAGCCTTTTCTTCTTCCCTACAGTCACAAGCATCGCAATCATTACATTCATCACATCCCCCGCAGTTTTCACAATCTTCATGATCTTCTTCTTCTTCTTCTTCCATTTCATAATCTTCATCGTCACTTTCATCAACCATGACTTTACCACTCAAAGTTAATTGGTTTTCTAATTTATTAAATTTAATATTTAATTCATTATTTATTAATGCTGGGATTCTTAAAACTAATTTGTGTAAGTTTTCATTGATTTTGACTAATTCACAATCTTTGCTATTTTCTAAATCCTTAGATAAATCAATGACAACCTCATTGTCATCATTAATGAATTCTTCCTCTGAGTCATAAGCTAATAAATCTTGTGGTTCTTGGTTTTCAATGTAATCAATTAATTCATCATCAGTTGAGTCATCTTCACTTTCGCCATTTGGTAAATCGAATCTGTGTCTATAGATGGTAACACCTTCATCATCAGAAGATTCTGAAGAATAATCATCGATTTCCATATCTAAATCACTGAAGTCACTTTCACCGGAAATTGGAATTAAATCTTCATCTTCACTAGTGTAGATTTCAATTTCGTCATCACTTTGTAATTCCTCCTCGAAGTTTTGTCTGATATTTTCGAGTTGTAATTGATCATTTAATTCTTCTTCATCCGAAGAATAAACAATATCTAAATCAGTTACTGAACTTTCGTCAGAACTTTCAGTTTCCAAATTTTGTAAAGCTTGTGCTTGTAATTGATCATTCATATCGATAACATCTAAAATATCAGTTGGTTCATAAACAACAGCAGCATATTCATCATCTGAGTCGCTATCTGAAGAGTCTGATTCTGAACTTGAACTTGAACTGTCACTTGAGTTACTCAATTCGCTATCACTTGAGTCATCACTTGAATCGTCTGAGACACTGTCATAATATCTTAAAAGTTCATCATTTAAATCAGATACTCTACCTTTAGAATCGAAATATTCAACAGCTTCATTTTCCAATTCATCATTTAAATCAACCATATCTTCGTCAGAATCAGATTCTGAGTTAGAAGCCAAATCAAATTCAAAGACTTCACCTTCAGAGTCTGAACTTGATGAGTCTGATGAGTCTGAAGAACTTAAAGAATCAGAAGAATCTGATAAACTTGATGAATCCGATGAATCTGAGTCTGAGTCTGAACTTGAAGTTAAATCTGAGTCTGAAGTATCTAAATCAGAAGAATCTTCAGAACTTGATTCTTCGCTTGAAATATCTTCACTTTCACTATCACTTTCGCTGGTTGGTTCTTCAATATATGCTACAGAACTTGGATAAGTTTGATAATAGCTTCTATATTTCTTACCATCTTTATTATATTTACCGTGTTTAAATTGCTTATGATCTCTTGAATACCTAGGATGTGATCTATGACCATATCTACTGCCAGATCTTTTATTATTATATCTTCTAGAACCTGCCATTTTTGATATTATGTATAAATTAAACTTGTTCTTAAATTCTAAAATTTTTCAGTGCCCCTCTATTTAGGTCTTGTGCGAGATGGCCATCGCGGTAGTACACGACCTTTTATCATCATCTATTTAAGACATTGGGCTCGCACAGTAATTTTTTTTTCTTTAGAAATCTCTTTGCCTTTTGGCTTAGATCAAGTGTAGTATCTGTTCTTTTCAGTGTAACAACTGAAATTATGGTTATTCTCTTTGAGATAACTTAATTTATGTTTTGTTTAACAAACATCATTTTTGGAACCTTTTGGTCAAATTTTTATTTTATGTTTTTACAAAATGTAAAATAAATTTGATAAAGTGTCGTTGCCATTGCACATTAAATGAATTCATTCGTTTAAGTAGGCTTCTGACGCATACCAACCAATCCATAATCCACCCTTGGTGGGTCATGGACCTTTTTAAGAAATTATAGTGATGTCATTATACTTTTTTAGAATGGTATGGTTGAACTGGTATGGATATCTTCAAATGTGAATAAACATTGAACATCTCTAGTTGTAACAAATTTCTATAAATAACTACAATCCGTCTCTATGAGTTTAATTCGTCAAACATCTAGACCGTAATTCTCGGGTATTTTAACTTTCTAGAATCTTACTAAACCCTCACAACCCTGATAAGTGCGGTAAAATCCTTCATTAGTTATCATTCATTAGAAGTTGATCTTATTAAATCAAAGCTGTTATATCTTAATAAACAACCCTAGTTAGGTTCGAATAGTTTGTGGTTTTGTGTACAAGTTCAAATTAAAGATTAAACGATGGCCCATCGGGCTAGTAAATATTTACTGGGTTATACGATAGACTCAGATTTAGAGAATAACAACCTTTTCCCTAATTTATTCGAGAAGGAACCTCAGGATAATGAAAGTATTGATTTAACAGCAGACTATTCTCTTGCTAAAGGTAATAGCAGGGATCATCTTCGACAAGATGATAGTATGGAAAACGTTATAGATGAAGATATCAATGATATATCCAATAATAACATATTTAAAACAAGGTCATTATTACAGGACAATACCTATAATGAATCATTTGACGAGAATGAAATTGAAACTATTGAAGATTTTGAAAATGAAAATGACTCAAATGATATAGTGCCGAAGCAACGGAATTTTTTTGAATCAAATTTTGATACGGATTCGGATAACGAGGTAAGAGATAATTCTTCTATTAGGTCATCGATTATTGGGAAAATATCACCGTCGATGTTGAATAATGTGGATTCAAGTGACCGGTTTAAGATGTTAACACTTTATACGAAAGCATATAAAGCCAAACAAAAAGAAAAACTTCAAAAATTACATGAAACCAAGGACGGGATACAAATGCATGATATGCCGTCAAACTCCTCCATCTTCAATTTATCCAAATTGGATGATTTCAACAAGTTTGTGAAAATGAGTGAACTCAATGATTTGATTTACTCCAAGTACGAGAAGACTAGACCTGATGAAGATAATCTTTTAGATGTTATACGATCTAAAGAATTAGAACAGAATTTTTATGTGGGAGATACTGATAAATCCAAAGCAAAATCATCTGGTATTTCTAATAACAAACGATGGTTTAATTTAGATTGGCCAAAATTAAAAACTACTGAATTTGTTAGAGATTCAGATTTATACATTGATGATGATCCATCTCCGTTATCATCGAATTCTTCAGAAAAGCAATTCAATAGGTACTTGAGTAGAGATTTGAAAGTACGACATTTACAAATGATCAGTTTTGGTGGAACTTTAGGGGTTGGTCTTTTTCTAAATAGTGGTAAAGCTATTAATATTGCTGGAGGATTTGGAACTTTATTGGCATTTGTAATTTGTGGAATAATAGTGCTAGCTACAATTGTATCATTTTGTGAAATGGTTACATTTGTTTCGATTGTTGATGGAGTTTCAGGATTATCCTCTAGATTTGTGGATGATGCTTTTGGATTCGCTGCTGGTTGGCTGTACTTTTTAAGTTTTGCATTTGGATTAGCAGGAGAAATTGTTGCTAGTGTTATAATGTTATCATACTATCCAGATTTAAAGATTTTAAGTAATAAAGGAAGCGTAGCGGGATTTGTTACATTATTCTTGGGGTCAATTATTTTAAGTAATTCTATCAATGTTCAAGTTTTTGGAGAAATCGAGTACATTTCCAGTCTTATAAAGTTGTTATTTGTATTAATAATGTTTATACTTATGATAGTATTAAATAGAGGAGGCTTCGGAGGAGAAGTTTTAGGGTTTAAGTACTGGCAGCATTCTAAATCAGATTTTGATCATAATTTGATATTCGGATTATTCAGACCGTCTTTTAATTTACAAGATGACGGAACAAGCTCTCCAAATGAAGGAGTTGGCGGTAGTTTAGGAAGATTCATGTCATTAATGGTGGCGATCCTGGTGGTTTCTTTTGCTTATAGTGGTACAGAAATTGTTTGTATTGCAGCATGTGAAGCTAAAGAACCAAGAAAAGCCTTGCCTTCAGCCACAAAAAGAGTTTTCTGGAGAATTATCATTTTCTATTGTTTATCGTCATTTTTAGTTTCCTTGAACTTATACGCCGGAGATCCAAGATTATTAAGGTATTATAGTGGATCAACTGGAGTATCACATGATTTATTTTCATCAAATTATGCAATAGAATATGTTGGAGGAGCCCATTGTAATAGCGAAGCTGCAGTCTATGCTGGTTATTCATCAGGATCTCAAAGCCCTTGGCTTGTAGCATTACAGACGTCGAATTTGTGTGGATTAAGTTCTGTGGTTAATGCATTTTTAGTATTTTTTGCAGTCAGCTGTGGTAATGCTCAATTATACGTAAGTTCTAGAACTATGTATTCATTGGCATTGCAAGGTAAAGCACCAAGATTTTTAAGTAAATGTAACAGACACGGTATTCCATATTATTCAGTAGCATTTTCAGCAAGTTTTGGATTATTGGCGTACCTCTGTGTTAGTGAAAAGGCAACAGTTGTTTTTTCCAATTTATCAAACATTATCGCTAGTTCAGGTATAATTGTATGGTTTGCCATGTGTTTAAGTTATATCAGATTTTATTATGGGTTAAAACAAAGACCCGACATTATTAGCAGAGATGATCCTGCATTTCCCTATAAATCATTCTGGCAACCATATACTGCGTTTGTTGGATTAATTGGATCAATTATCATCATCTTAGGTATTGGGTATACAACGTTTTTAGATGGATATTGGGATACCTTAACGTTTTTTGCCAATTATGGAACATTGATCATCTTTATACTATGTTATATTATTTACAAACTTGTTTACGGTACAAGAATGCCAAGTCTTGAAACATTAGATTTCGATAGTGGAAGAAGAGAAATGGATAGATATATTTGGGATGGTAATAAGGATTATAATCAAAAAAGTATTAAGGATGTTTTCCATAAATGGGTATCGTTCTTAGCGTAGACTCATTTTTAGCGTAGATATTAGTAGTGTATATTAGACGTGTATATTAGCGTATACTAGAAATGTATATTAATAAGACGTGTATAGACGTGTATTTCTGATATTGCTTAATGTACTATCAAGGAACAACCACCCTAAAAGTCTTGAGTGACATAATATGGCACTCGCTGCCCATAATATGTCGGATCAATTACATTTCCTATTTGAGTTTAATTAAGGTACCAGACGAGAATGCTCAACGAATTTTTCAAATAAACTTTTAGGTTTTTGGCGTTGATCAAGTTGTGTGGTTCACCAATTGTACGGAATTTCCCTAAAAGTACCCAAATAGATTATATAGACGTGAAAGATACTAGAAGAAAATACCTAAAAGAAAAAGTATAAAAAAAACTGGAAAATTAGAAAATGTGGAAACCTACTACTAACTTTATACATGGAAAGTTATGCAAACCATTTTTACCATTTGAAAAGCACCCGAATTTGATCAATGACAATTTTCAGAATTTGTACCCAGGAGATGAAGTTTATATATTCGAAACCAAGGGAGAAAAATGGGCTAGGGGGTATGTTGTAACTAGGCCATTTCCTAATGATTTCACCATTACGTCAGTTAATTTAGATGATATTCCTACCACTAAAACCAAACTCTTGATCTTTCCATTAAAGTTTGTAGACGTAATTGATGAAATTCCAATCAAAAGAATCATAGTTGATCAAGAGTATAATAACATTGTCGATGCTGAAAATATCCCATCGATTCAAGATAGTGAAAGAGTTCGTCAATATGCAATTGATGGTGAGGATAATAAATCTAAACCTAAGAATGAAAGTAGATCCATCCCAATTTTCCCAATCAGTGATATCAAAAAGAATCATGATTTGTCCCAAGAAATCAAGTATGGGTTGAACTTATTGACATCCCACATTTTTGCCCTTTATTCTATTGGTGAGTTTAGATTGTTCAACAAATTATCTGATATCTATGTGAAATTAGACCAAGCAAGAATCAAAATTAGTCATGATTTATTGACTACCGATGAAATCCAAACAACTAAAGAAAATATCATATATCTATTGAATAAAATTCCTAAGAAATTGGCTTCAAAGAGTGCAAGATTGAATGATAATTCTTACGATTTGGATAATAAAGATACCGATATCTCAGGGTATAAGACCATTTTGGCTAGAGATTGTAAGAGTGGAGAATTGTTGAACAATGACAACTCCTCGCCTTCAATAATTGGATCGAATCAAGTGTTTTGTGGCTTGCAGCCTAATTTTCCTATTAATTATCATCATAATGAACATGAATACAGATTTGATCCTAAACCTAATAGCAAATTCTTTAATGAACCACCATCACATATATTAGTTGATTTCAAGTCAGTTAGTGGTTCAAGTGCTTATCAGCCACCAGGATTCGCTGGAATGATTGCATACCTTTACATTAGAAATAATCGTAAAAGGTTAACTGAAGCTTTTGCAGTTCATACTGATTCAGTAAGTGATCTAGTTCATGTTGAGAAGATCAGTGCTGCATTATTTAGAAACATTCCTGCAACTGAAACTGAAAACACCAGAGTTTATTTAGTGGCAGTGTTAACTGAAGAAATTGATTTGAACTTGAAAGAAGATTCGACTCCTCAAGTTACTAGAGTCAAAAAAGGTGTAGCTGCCGGGGTTACTGATATTACTCGTATATTCAGTAAAAATCATGGATCTTTAGAAGCAGGTGAATCTCATCAATTCACTATTAAATTGTTTGGATCTTACGTTAATCAGAAAAAATCTCTGAAAGATTCTGATATAATCAATGGAGGATGGGGTGAAACCGTCGACAGAATCATTGCAGGTTCATCACATGGTATTGCTATTAATCCTAGAGCTGAGAAATTAACCGTCGCTGTCAAAGAGTTTAAACATCAAATCAAAAATGATTCAGAACAACTGTTCCCTCAAAGTCATATCATGAATTCAACAACGCCAATTGCCAGAATCAAACCAATTTTCTTTGATCCTTTAGCCGAAAATTATGAAAGAATTTATTTGAAAATGGGAAAGATTTCTTTAGTTAATTCTAACGCTAAAGATGATTTATTAACTTTTGAAGTCACTACGCCAAATAATGATCTTATCACTTTTGCTAAGGCTTCCAACCAACAAGAGAAAAGATCATGGCAATTTGTTTCAGTGTTTCCTGATGAAGTTGTGGGGGAAATTGTTAAAGTCAATGGAATTTCTCTCAAAAACCCTGCTAAGAAATTACCAAAAGAAGATCACATTCTTTTAAGTTTATACATCAATGGAATTTTAGTTGGTGACGGAAAATTATTGTACAAATCTGGCAACAGATTAGTAGAGTATAACAAAAAGAAAAGTCACACTATTGATATATTCTCAATTCATAATAACATGTTAACTGCTCAAGTTGAAATTACCACTGAATACATTGGAAAAGTTTATAATTCTGATATTTCTATTGATAATATCTTTCAATATGAAAGGTTCTTCAAAGCTGGTACCAAAGGTATTGATGAACTAGCTAATTCATTAATTCAATTCACCAAGTTAGATATTAACCAGTTAATCAAATACTTCCCTGAGTTGTTAACTTTCTTATATAACATAGTTGAATATTCAATCAAACAAAAGCACGAAGGTGAAGATCAAAGTATTGAAATTTTACAAGAGAATTGCTTTAAAGCTATCATTCATTTACTTGATAGTTTATTCGGTAGACAAGAACAATACTCTTACATGCTAGATCTTTATATCAACAAGAAACAGCAAAACCGTCCTGAGATCGGGATTTTCCTTTTACAGAGAATTGCTGAAGTTTTTTCAAGAGCTGAATCTAACTGGTCAGCAGTTTCAAGATCATTATGTAGAATTGTATCAATATTGATCAAATTAGCCGTTAGATCAATGAGCAACGTTGGAAACACCGATTCTTACTTACAAGCATTGCACACATTATTTAAAGCAGTTTCATTCTTTTTAAGTTTGCAGTCACCAACCTTGATCAATGACCAGATTTTAGTGTTGGAAGTTATTGATTATATTTTAACATTTAATGTTAGATTAGAACAGAATAAAACTTTGAAGTTTATCATCAACTTTATTGATTCCATTGGTATTAGGGGATTGGGTGTTAATGAAGATACTATTATTAACAAGAAACCTGTAGTTATTCCAAAAGATCATAAGATTATTATCAGTAAGTTACTATTAATTCATAGACTATTCAATACTTCGTTAGCTAAATCCCAAGAGACTTTACCATCCTTGATTTCTCATTCAATTGTTTGGGCTATGGAAGTATTCTTGGGCCCAACGGATATTGAAGCTACTAGACTTGCATGTAGTATTTTGAACGAAGTTTGCATTAATTTAGATAAGTACTATATCAAAGGAGATTGGGTCGATGAAGATTGTTTATGTTATTCCTTAAGTAAATTATTACCAGCAATTTCTAGGACTTTGATCAAGTACAATAAGTACACCAGAGGTAATGAATACTTCAAACCTAAAAGAACATTCACTTCCTTATTCCCTAATGAGTATCCATTCAAAGAATCATCGATTGACCCTATCGTCAACGATGAAGTGTTAGTTGAAATTTTAGTAGAGATATCTTCAGTGTTCTGTTTTATTGGTAAAATCGGTCAACATGTGGCTGGAAATGAGGGATTCCTTGAAATTTTATCAGCTGATATTCCTAATGATTTCTTCGATCCTAAGATATACTTGGCCAATGATTTCAAGAATGAAGATGTCCTTACTGTTATTTCAGGAGTTAAATTAATTCGTCAAGGTAAATTCTTTCCAGAAGATAAATGGATTTCTTTGTACGGTACATTAGCTGAAGGATGTTTGACAGTCTTAGAATTAGTTAGGCCATTATTGATTTCAAACTACGTCCCACCAATTGATAAATCTGAGCTTTTTGATAGAGTTATCTGGGGTAATTATTTGAAATGTCTTTTGAAATTAGCATGCATTCAGCCAGTTTCAATTGAACATTTATCTGACATTCCAAAACTTGCTTCCTTATCGATAACTTCCACTATGAGAGATCGTATTGCTTTCTTGATCAATGAAGCATGGGATCGTTTGGCTTGGGATGCAGTTGAAGAAGATGTGTTAAGATTCAATTTGAATAAATTCGGTGGATACCAAGTTGAATTTATCAACAACGATTTTGCCATTTTACAAGATTTAATGTTATTTGCATTGCAAAGAAACTCCAATTGCCAAATTGTGGCTGTTAAGATCTTATGGTCAATCATTGTGTCTGAATACATTTTGAGTGATTCAATTATTGATATCGAAAGAGAATGCTTAATCGGATTACATGATATTTATAACCGTAATGGATACAAGCCATCAACTTTAGAACAATCAAGTTTCATTGAACGTCTCAAGTCAACTATTAGATTAGATAGAGAAGATGAAGCTTTTGGATTGATTTATAACTTTATTGAAACCTTACAAGGTTTCTTATTGGTATTGAATGATTTAATTAGTGTTCCAGTGGGTGAAGAATTCGATGATGATCGTACTTTCTATAAACTTAATATCAATGCTTATCTTAAGAATGCCAATAAACCTGAACTATTCCATTCATTTATTAATCAAATGTATGAGGATAATTTAGCTAAGAATGATTACATTCAAGCCGCTTTAAGTTTAGAATTATTAGCTTCAACTTATAGTTGGGATCATCATCAAATTGTTCCTGCTAGCTTTAGACCAAAGTTTCCTCAACAGTCATCATTTGAAAGAAAAGAAGCCTTATTCAAAATGATTGCTAATAATTATATTAAAGGTAATAGTCTAGAAAGAGCTACTGACACATTTAATGAATTGTTGGATTCCTATAGTCAACACACTTATGACTTAAAATCATTTGCTTATGTTCATAATAAACTAGCTAAATTATATTTGGAGCTTGAATCATCTGATAAATTAACTCCTTCGTTCTTTAGAGTAGCATTTATTGGTGCTGGGTTCCCTTCAAGCACTAGAGGTAAAGAATTGATTTATGAAGGTTTACCATTTGAACATATTACTTCAATTCATGAAAGATTGTTAAGACTTTATCCTGGAGCAAGAATTATTACTGATGATGCTGAAGCTCAAAAATTGAAGGAGAAGGTTCAAACTGGTAGATACTTACATGTTAGTTCAATTGAGCCAATTAGTGAAATTTCAGATAAGTTATTTAACACTTCTATTGGAGTAAGACAATATGCCAGAAATAAAGATTTAAGGTTCTTTACTACCATGAAGAAAATTCCAGGTTCAACTTCGGTATTTGATTTATGGACAGAAGAAACTACTTATGAAACTTACCTTTCATTCCCAACTTTAATGAATAGAAGTGAGATCAAATCAACTTCAACCATTAAATTATCACCTTTAGATAATGCCATTAGAACTATTATCTATAAGAATAATGATCTTGTTCAATTAGAAAGTATGATCAACATTGCATTCAAAGAAAAGACGGACTATTCCACTTTATTCAACGATTTATCAAGACAATTAGCTGGAACTGTAGATTCACCAGTTAATGGGGGTGTTGGTCAATATAGAACCTTTTTTAATGATGTCAAATATGATGGTAAAGAAGAATATACCGATAATATCAGATTATTAAGAAATGCATTTAACGATTTAACTATTATTTTAAGTAGATGTTTACATTTACATGGAAAATTGATTTCACCATCAATGAAAGTTAATCACAATGCTTTAGTTTCATTATATAAGAAGAATTTCAAAGAAGAAATTGAAGCATTGAAGGTTTCAACTGATTACGATAATACTGTCTATAATCACAATGTTAATCATATTCAACAACCTCCAGTCACTAGCTCAGACAAGAGATCGATTTCAGGTGCTTCTGGTTATTCGAATGGTACAGGTATCAATACCCCTCCATATAGTTCGAAATTAACCAAGACCATTTCAAGAACTTCCTCAGCTTCAAGTAATTCTGGAGTTTCAGGACTTTCAGATAAGAATTCAACCAATGATTCATTTAGTTCTGATTACAAAAGGACTGCATTAAATTGGAGAAAGGTTGTCAGAAATAATTAATTCTCTAACTTGAATAAATATATATTTATATATGTTCTAGATACTCTGCACTGGGTGATTTTGCAGCCTAATCCTCGCTCGCTTACATAATCCCCCTCGTCTTCAACGCTCACCAATAGAAAATTTTCAAGTCATTGGTATAATCAATTGTAAATTAAATCGACAATCAATTAAATTAAAATGTTTAGAAGTGCATTCCGTTCAATCCGTATTAATAGCTTAACAATTAACGCTTCAGTTAATTCCATGAGAGTTACTCCAAATTTAATGTCAGCTCGTTTTTATGCTGTTGCTCCAATTACTAAAGAAGAAGTTACTAAGCGTGCTTTTGAAGCTTTAAAAACTGTTGCTGCATTACAAGAATCAAAATTATCAATAGATGCTTCATTCCAAAATGATTTAGGTTTAGATTCTTTAGACACTGTTGAAGCTTTAGTTGCTTTGGAAGAAGAATTCGATTTAGAAATTCCTGATAAAATTTCTGATAACATTAAAACCGTTGGTGAAGCTATTGATTATATTTATGAAGAAGAAAAGAATCTTTAGTGCTTGTAAATATATATGATATTATTGTGACTTTGCCAGGGTTTGGTATGACTAATTTGGTGTGATCTCTTGTCTCTATATGTGTTTTACTATTTATGTGCTTTACTGTTTACTTTCTCTGCTAGTTATCATAATGGCGACAGTTTCTATGCTAATCATCCAGAATGAGCAGAAAACTTGAATGTTAACATTGATTTGGGGATAGTATTTATTAGTAAGTACCTCACAAATCTCATTGCGCAATGACGGTGGAAGACTTTAAAAACCATGATAAAGAAGCACAATTAATCAATGAAGAAGCAACGGGACCTGAAGAAGCAGTTCTTTCTCATACAGAAGACGAAGACGAAGAAGAAGAATTGACTAGACCCGAAGATAATGAAAATGAACCATTACCTGTGCAATACAGAGGAACCATCATTCCAGATCCTGATGTTCAAACCATTGAAGCTGATAGTGAATTGACTGCAGGGTATGATTTAGATACTGATTACTTGGAATTGATTCATTTAAAGATATCTTCATTAAGTGATTTGAAATTGTCAAGGTTTACTAAATTAGAATCATTATGTTTAAGACAAAACTTAATTACGTCTATAGTTGATGTAAAAGATCTAAGTGAAACCTTAGAAGAGTTAGATTTCTATGATAATAGGATCAATCACATATCAAGTAATATAGGCAGGTTAGTTAATCTCAAGAACCTTGATTTATCATTTAATAAGATAAAGAATATAAAGAATATTGAAAACTTAGTTAATTTAGAGAACCTATACTTTGTCCAAAATAAAATAAAGGAGATCAAAGGGTTAGAAAATAACACAAAATTAACTAATTTAGAATTAGGTGGTAATAAAATCGAAGTTATCAGTGACGTAATGAATAAACTTATAAATATGGAGAAATTATGGTTGGGTAAGAATCGTATATCTAAGTTTGAGAATTTATCAAATCTTAAGAACTTAAAAATCTTATCAATTCAAGCCAATAGAATTGAGAAATTAGAAGGTTTAGAAGAATTAGAGAACTTAGAAGAATTGTATGTTGCCAACAACAAAATTACTAAGATTGAAAATTTAGATAAGAACTTGAATTTACAAGTTTTAGATGTTTCATCTAATGGGTTGGAACACTTGAGTGGATTATCACATTTGACGAAATTAACTGACTTTTGGTGTTCATACAATAAGATTTCTGATTTCAATGAAATCAATAAAGAATTAGGTAAATTACCTGAATTAGATACCGTTTATTTCGAGGGTAATCCAGTACAAACGTCAAATCCTACAGCATACAGAAGAAAATTGAGATTGAATTTGGGTGAGTCATTAGCCAAGATCGATGCTACTTATGTTCATTCGTAATCTTAAATCTGTAAAAGGTTGGGCCTTGGCTCAATTGACTAAAATACTAATTCCCTGTGTATGAATATTCTTATTCGTAATTAAAGTTCTTAGAAATTCTAATTGTGAGACATTCCTGAGATCCCGTTGCTACCTGATGTTAATTCGCATTATCGCACATCCAGGCTTAAGATAAGTACTATAATATAATATGATTTATTGTTAGATTCCACTCTATGAAGCCTTGAAGTTGATTATAAGTTTGAAGGCTCTTGGCTCTTGTTTTGATCCGAATCTAAAGTCACATATATTGACAAACTTAATCTTTGGCCACTGGGTCATCACTCATGTAATTTCGCAACAATAGGAGACGGCTATATAAAGGACCGAATCCGGTTAAGATTTAGTTCTCCATTTTTTATCAATCATTATCACAAAAAACTAAAATGAGTTACGTTAGTCAATCAATTTATGATCATAGTGAATTTGAAAAACCAAGTGTTAGATCCCAAGCTCCAAATAACTTCAGCTCTGAAGATTTATTACCAAAAGTCCAAGCTTATGGAGAATTAAACGATAAGGATGTCGTTTTTAAAGAAAATTTATTTAATGAATTTGATGATGTTAAATTGAAAGAATTGCCTGATAAATATGTTATACATTTTAAAGATAGTGAAATTAACAAGAAAGAATTAAAAGTTGATTTCAATAAAGAAGAAAATGAGTTAAATTTAAATATTTCTGAAAAAACTATCAATAAAGTTGGTGAAGAAAGCTACTTCTGTCATTATGAAAGTAATATAAAATTTGATAAACCAGTTTTATTTGATCAAATATTCCCAAGTATTGAAAAGGGCAATGTTGAAATTTATGTTCCAAAAGTTCATAAAGATAGTGAATCGGGCTTAAATATGTCATTAAAGAATACATCAGTTGATGCTTTCAGAAGACCTTAAAACAAAGGAAGCATAATAATTTCGTACTAGATTTCTATAGATTAATATATTTCTATTCTTCCCTATATATACAATTATCTCAATCTAGATGAGTATCTTCTGGTTTATAATTATCCAAGACAATCCTATAAATAAAAGAAGGTGCAAATCCTCCAATATTTGTTATATAAATATCAATATGCTCTGGGGGTATATAATCATTCAAGGGATTGGATACTAAATCAACATTATCAACCAATTCGAAATCGGCATAATTTAACACTTTACCTGAATTACCAACTTCAATTAAATCTTCTCTGTTATATGGGTATAATGGTGTTAATTTATATAAACCAGCCACAGCAAAAACTGGAGTACGGTTTTCTTTGGCACATTCAACTACATTAGAAACTCCTGAGTTTGATAAACATCCCCCGTTTGCAAATACTGAACTTGATCCAATAATAACTTTACCAACTCTTGACATTACTGCAAACACTGTTGTATCAGGAATCAATACGGTATCGATTTTATTATCAGCTAAGGTCTTAACGAACTGATGTGCTTGTTTTATACCATTTGGATAATTTTCAGTGACTAATACTGTGAACTTTCTTTTAGATCTGGCTTTAATTAAAAATTGTAAAACAGTTTCAGAATTTGGAGTTGGGGTCAATAAAATTTCATTATCATGAATCAAATCTACTGACATATTCTCCAATCCTTCATCAACATTAGAAATTTCATCAATCAAGTCTCTTATACCTTGAATTATAATACTTCTCATATCACTACTTTGTTTCTTCAGTTGATGAAAATTTTTTGATTTACTTTCAGTTTTTTGAGTTGATAATAAACTGAAAATAGAACTCATCATCGTTTGGTCATTATCGACGTTTTCTTCTTCTATTTCATCTCTTATTATAGCTAAAACTCTTCTAACAATATTCCCACTAATAATCTCTTTAGGTTGAGCACCTTCAAATTTTTTACCTACATTCCTAATTATAGTTATTAATTCATAAGGATTATTCCATCTTGCTGCAGATATAACTCTCATTAAAAGATGAGAGATCTCAAGGGCAATAGTTTTATCCCCTATTAATTGATGACGTCTTAATCTATCAACTACTGGATCTATTAATGTTAGAATTTCTGGTGTTAATATCATATAGATTTGTCGATGCGCATTTTTCAAGGAGATAAAGTTTATATATTCACCATACACTCATTTAATTTGTAAATAAAGATATGACAGACTTCAATAATGATTTAGATAAAGCGTTAGATATTCTTTATAACTATTCTAAAAACTTCAAATTGTCAATTGATTTGATACAAAAATTATCTCAACAATTAAAATTAGATACTTTTATAGACACTGATGCTTATTCTCATTTACTTGATCAACCTTTAAAAGATCCTCAAGGTAATGTTATTAAATTTCAAAGATTATCGATTGCAGGATCATTAATATTAATTGACATCGATTTTGTGGAGTCCAACGTTTATAGAGTTTCATTTTCACTGGCAAATCAATTGGATAATATTGAATCACACACTAATCAAGACACTCAACCATTACCAAACATTGAACAACAAGACGATTTAAAAATCATAAATCTAGATTTTAGTAGTAAATCAATTAATTCTTTATTGAATAGTAATCAGATTGAAAAGATTTTGTTACTAAATTTACAATCAAATTATCTAGGTGAATTTCCTAATAATTTAAAGTATCTCGCTAGTTTAGATAGATTGTCTACATCCCAAACTGATTTATTTAGTTACATTGATAATTTAGGATTATTGTTAACCAGCATATATCATATAGAAATTGACCAATTACAAGTTGGCGATGATTGGGTATATAAAGAAGGATACTTAAACACAATTGGTAAGATCTTGTTTAATATCCCCAATGAGATTGGAATCTTTATCGAATTTTGGCAAGACTTCAAGCTTAAGAATCATAAGGAAGAGTCTCAGCAAGGCTCTAAATACCACATCCTTTTAGATGTAAATACTAAGCATTTTTCGTCGCCGATTGATTATATAGGCGAAACAAGAGAAGCAACTTGGGAAATTAATAACCAAAAATATCAATTCAACTTTCCTGATGATTCTTACTTGATTCCAAATAGAAATCTGTCATCAATCAAGTTTCAGCCAAATTGGAATTTATCATTGAATTTAAATCATTCCATTTATTTGCCTATTAATGTATTGGAGTTTATTGGTATAAACTACTATGAAATCGATAAAAATGACAACACATTCTTTGAAAAATTAAATGACGAAAAAGAAATTCCTCTAATCAATAATGATAATAAGATACTAATCAAGAGTGAGATTCATTCAAAGTTCTTACCAATCAAATTATTAACTATAAGAAGATTAATTGATATCCCATCATTCTTGTGTATATTTAGAAACCATTTAATGTTAAGTAATTTACTAAACCAATTGCTGTTATCATGTCAAGAGAATAAACCTACAAGTGCAGTCAATGAAAATATCAGTACCTTAAAGAAATCCTTGAAGTTATCCAATGATGTTACTGATGATCAAATTTTTAATTTGAATTCTTTAAGTACTTTGAAGGATGATGTATCATTAGATGAATTTTTGAAAGAAACTAGCCCAATGGAAGAATTGAATAATGATGATTTAGTTATCAAAATCAATGACATTTCTTATAATAAAGGATTTGGAATTCTTGTAAGCATAAAGGGTAAATTAAAGAAGGACATCAATTTAGAATTCAAAATCATAAATGGACAATTAAAATTGAACGAAATGGTTGATGATGATGAGGTTAATTTCATTGAAAAATTGGAATATAGTGAAGATATTCTCACGTCATTAAGAGAGATTTATTAATTTTCAGGTCCCATCAACAAATGTGGAGTTAATGTCGGAAATCGATAAAAGTGCTTCAAATAGTGCATTGTCATGGTGTAACAATTTACAACGATGTTTACACCTATCGCGCATTGATGAAAAAATTTCAAATTATGATATGAAATATTTAACATCAAATATCCTACCTCCAACATCAATAAGAGATGTTATATCATTAATCATCACATTGAATTATCTACCTAAATATATTAATTCCATTATTTTAATATTTTATACTTTGTCAGGTTCAACTAAAATACTTGGAGGTAAATTATTTACGAAAGCGTTTTCGATTGGAAGTAAAGATGAGTATAATTATGATAGCTTTAATTCAAATATAATAAATTATTCAAAGATGTTAATGGCAGTAATTCAATTGATATCAATTGGGTCATTGATTTCTTTAAGTATTATAAGTTTATCAAATTATAAACTATTTTATTATATAGAAATCCTAGCAAAAACCATCATAACTATGGATTGGATTGGTTCCAATTATCATCAAGTTTCAATCATATCTAATAATAATTCAATACCTCAAGATAATTTCAATGATTTTATTTATTCACTTTTAAATGATAAATTTGTCAAATTTGTCTGGTGTTATTTTACAGTGTTAACTATTGAATATTTGAAAAATAACTTAAACACGAGTATCCTTAGAAACATTATGATAACCAAAGATTTCAGTGCCCTTTTTACAAATGACATTTTTTTAATACCATCATCAAATAATCTTAATGTCTCAATCAACAATATTCAAGGCCTACTTGATTTCTTACAAGGAAATTTGTTCAAACTTATTTATTTTGAATTCTGCATAAATGTCATAGTCATAAAGTTTCACTCGATCTTTTCCATACTCGGATTGAAAAATTTATCAAATAATCTTGATCAATTAAATAATTTAAATCCTAATATACCAATAATTTTTCAAAAGAAATACAAGAATGATGAAAATAATGATATAATAGTAAAAAATGAAATCGTTAATTTAAGTGTTAAACCTTTAGAAATATCCTTACCCAAGAACATTGCCAATTCAAAATGTTATACAAAATCTTCAAGTTCAATATCAACTAAGAATTTTGAAACTTTTGTATTTAAATTATTTTCAACAAAATCAAAAAATTTTGGTAATATAAAATTGAATAAAAATCTGAATTCTGTTTTCATTCTGGATCAAAATTTATCAATTTTACAACCATTTTGGTCATTATTAGCAGTTATAAAATTAATTAGAAAAATTCCAAATCTATTCCAAGGAAAATTAACCAAGCTTAAGAGTAATAGAGATAAGTATTCATTGGATTTGTCAGTTCCTAATAATCTTAAAATCATAATCAAATCAATTGAAGACAAAAAGATTGTACTCGAAGTTATGGATTCTATTGATGATATAGAACTTGATGTTAATGGGATACCATGGGAGTTTTTTCAGATTATCAATAATCATATAATTATTTATGGATTATCACCTAAATTTCAATATGAAGTCAAAGTATTTAATTCAAGCAAATCATGTAATCTTATCATCAATACCCCATCGAATAATGAGGTTCTTTCTGAATCAATTAAAGTATCATCACTTTTAACTTTAAAGTATAGTATAATATCAACTTTGAATAGCATTGAAAAAATCAAAGATCAATTGAAAGATTTCAAAAAAGATGAAGTTAAACGTCAAAATGATATAAGAAAGAACAACGACGTTCTTAAGGATAAAATTTCAAAGTCGACTTCACTCTATGATACTAACTTGAGGAAATTAAAGAACTCTCAACAATCGATTCAACAGTATGAAAATGATA
This sequence comes from Yamadazyma michaelii, assembly GCA_030572395.1. NCBI lineage: Eukaryota > Fungi > Ascomycota > Pichiomycetes > Serinales > Debaryomycetaceae > Yamadazyma > Yamadazyma michaelii. Next base: position 216,377 of record JAJLZU010000014.1, on the reverse strand, counting down.
TTTTGAACTTTGACAATGAACTGAAGGTGCTTGAATTGAATAATAAGCAATTCGATGAACAAATTGATAAGTACAAACATGATATCAATGAAATCAAATTATTCATTGACAATTATAAGCAGTCAATCAACGAATACAATGTTCAATTGAAACTCAAACAAAATGAAAAATACTCTTATTTGAATAAATTGGATAAAGTAATTTATAAAGTCAAGGAGATTGAAAATGACATTGTTAATTTTAATGAAAAAATCGATGGTTTGAAAGACTCTATTTGCTTGCAATTAAGAAAGAAGTCCAATAATATCAATGATAAATTTGATACAATTTTATTGAGAGTAAAAAATGAAAATGATAGAATTGAAAGTGAACTAGGTAGAGATAAAGATTTAACTAGAAGATAATATAGGATACAATTAATATAATATTAATGAAATATACGAATACATAATGACTCGATATATGTGAGAACTTTTTGGGGGCCATCTCTTTTTGGAAACATATTTGTCTGTTTCTCCTTGATTTTATGGACCTTTGCTTACTATATTCGAATATTTTCGAACATCTATATTGATTAGCTGACAAACTAAAATAAGTCTACAAGTCTCAGTTTCGTGGCTTATATTTTATGAAATGCTTGCTAAAGGAAGATTATTGAGACATATTCAGGAAATATATATTATTATGTACATTTTATGGCATTAATTGTCATATCTAACTACTATAATCTCTTTCAATGACTCTTTGTGCTTTCATATTTTAACAGTCAACTATTATTGTCTCCATCAACTATTTATTTTACCTGCTAATACTTTGCTGAATACATATACGACAGCCTATTCATTGATTGGATTTCCTATATTATGAAACCTTCTATCAAAATAAAGAAGCCCTCCAGTTTTGACTTTAGTATTGATTATAACATCAATTACTTTGACCACCCATATTTCATGATTTTCAACTTCTATCACTTTATGCTTACTACATATGAATATTCTTTCACTATCTTTTAGAATCGGTACTTTGAACTTGTTCTCCACCTCATGAAAGTTCCAATCGTTCTCATTCAAGCTGTGGAATGGTGTGGTCATTTCATGAAATATCTCTCCATCACCACTTTCATCTTGCGATATTATTTTACCATCGTTTCTTTTGACTCCTTTGGCAAAGATTCTCCCTACTCTGCTACCCTTAGCTGTTGGCTGCATCAAATGTATCGCCACTAATCCGTTGTTTTCATGTAACGTACTTGATGTGTAACTTGGCAAATGTAAATTAAAATGTAACAATGGTTTTGGATATACTGATAATGAACTAACAGATCCTAAAGTCAGTCCATGTAAGACGCCTGTATCATTTATTGGAACCCCTGCTGTCAATATCATCGCTTGATTAGCAATTCTACCCATTGAAGTCTTGAATATATCATTTAGACTCTTTGTGCTATAATGTCTTAATATCATTAACTCTAAATCTCAATTCGCAGCCTTTTCGATGAGATTAACTTTAGGAAAGCAATCACGCTAAAAGAGTTATGGATAAGAATGGTTTGTAGTTATTCAATTGGGTGGATGGATGCAGTTAAAATCTTTGTAATCTCTTGAATATCCAAATCTCTCCACTGACTGATTATAATGCAAAAAATAAAAAAAGAACTGCGCACTCCCGGAATCGAACCGGGGGCCCAACGATGGCAACGTTGGATTTTACCACTAAACCAAGTGCGCTTCTTATGAACTTCAACTGGTTCAGATGACTTATGAATGTTTAATTTGACTTATTATTTTAGGCTAAAACCGGTTTTTTCTTGTAAGCAATTACAGGTTTCCCTCTATAAATAAGTATATAGTTTTGGTGTAACAATATACGGTTATTAGTTTAAAAAAAAAAAGCGATTTTAAGCAAATTTAGTTAAATGGATTTATCTAATATTTGGGCAATAATTTCAGGACTAAGTGAAAAGTTAGTTCCCAAATAGCCCTTTAGATCCTTCTACGAATAGGGTTGAAAAAAAAAATCATGTCTCTTAATTTTTTCACTACTTCTTATTACTTAAGAATAAACCAGAGTGATATATATTTATTATACTTAGAATGGCATTTTCTGATTTCTCCAAAATTGAATCCATCAAAGCTTTGAACGATTTCTTAGCTGAAAAATCTTACATTGATGGTTCAAAAGCCACCCAAGCTGATGCTACCACCTACAAATCTTTCCAAAAAGAGTGTCCTCAATTAACCAAATGGTTGAATCATATCTACTCATTTACTCCAGTGTTCTCAACTTTACCAGCTGGTGAAACTCCAGCTGCTACTTCAAGAGCTGCTGCAGAAGAGGAGGATGTTGATTTATTTGGCTCTGATGATGAAGAAGTTGATGAAGAAGCTGAAAAATTGAAAGCACAAAGATTAGCTGACTATGCAGCTAAAAAGGCTGCTAAAGGTCCTAAGCCAGCTGCTAAATCTTTAGTCACATTGGATGTTAAACCATGGGATGATGAAACTGACTTAGACCAATTATTAGCTAATGTTAAGTCTATCAAACACGATGGTTTAGTTTGGGGAGCTCACCAATGGATCCCAGTTGGTTTTGAAATTAAGAAATTGCAAATCAACTTGGTTGTTGAAGATGAAAAAGTCTCTACTGATGCATTACAATTAGAAGTTGAAGAAGATGAAGATCATGTTCAATCTACTGACGTTGCTGCTATGTCTAAATTATAACCTTGTGAAGGGTCAACAATTAGTAATATGCCTAATTTATTACAGTTTAATACGTAAAACAACATCATTAAGGTTTTTCCATTGGGTTTCCTTAATAATATAACTTGTATATTACAATGCACGACGGGTTAATTATTGTGCTGTACTCTGGTAACTAAGCCCCCATAGTAGCAGGGAAATAAATGCAAGGTCGTGAATGGATGAGAGGTTCAAATACTTAAATGAATTATTAATAGACTATCTTGCAACATGAGAGCCATGTGTCTTCTCTGGGCTATTTTGAATTATTCATAAAGCAAAACGTAGAGGCTAGTCTACGGGTTTAATCAGAAAGGCGTATCGGGAATTTCTCGAACAAGCTTTAGTTGAGCTTGAAGATACCTATCAGGAGAAACCCATACAAGTTCCCATACAGGCCCTTCATGTTCACAAATCAATTTAGTTCTGAAGAATAACAAAAATACTGCTTATGGTATATGGACAAAAGGGGAATCCATAACGGCCCATTTATGGCCCATGTTGTACCTCCTCACTCTTTAATTGAAAAAAGTACCTATATACGCCAGGTAAACATGGTCACTTCTCGATGTCAAGCTTACGCCTCTAAAATCATAACCTAAATTAGGGGTATCTCCGTTGAATGTCTCATAGTAATCCTATCAATTACATCATCAAGTTGTCATTACGATGAGACAAAATCCGGCTATTGTGTTATCAACATTTTTACCAAACTGAGTATTTGCATTGTACCATACAAAAATGGATGACCTTATCGTATGTCGCTTAAACTTACTGTTAAAGAGATGGATCATCCAATCATCTTATCACAATTTGAGCCAAGTTCTATTAACATAGCTTTAGTTATCAACGGACATAACCTCAAAGGTTTTGTTGGGACTGGTTGCAAATGGGAATGTATTACTGTAGACTAAAATCGTACAATGTTTACATATCAGGAACCCGAAACTAAAATATTTCCGTGTTGCAGCAGGGTAAAAACGGTGTGTTCATTGTTGTTAACATGAATGCTTAAATCCTTACACTAAAAATGATCTCCTCCCATTTCCCCTATTTCCCCTAAATCACGACGTATATTAACTTAGGTTATACTTTCCATTTTATAAATCTTGTGAGTTCATTATTAAGGATATTCATCGGATCATAGGAGATCTTGTAATATAAATTGACAGTAGTTTCCTCTTATTTTTCTCCATCATTTATATTATCAATTAGCTTATAATCAAATGAATTCTCACATCTTAGTTAACTACCATAAAGGACCAATTTGTAAATCATGTTCAAATTGCACTAAATGTGCATGTAAGAAGAAATGTGAAAACTGTACAAGTTGTAAGAAAACAAGCTTCTAAGTTAGTCTCAAGAGAGTAGAGCTTAATCGGGTATAACGTTTACCTTTGTTATTGATGTTTTGTTTGCTTTTGGTTGACATTTATCCTTTAGTTCTTGTTTTCCCTTCCTACCTTTATTTCTACCAGGATTTAGTTTATATATTGGGTTGTGTTTAGTCAATATATATATTTTTATATTTTTTTAATTCTACCTTGTGAAATTTGCAACCTCGAATAATTTTTTTTGCAACATCAGTAAATATCAGAAATTTTTATGTAAATCAAGAAAAAATAAGAAGAAATAGTATAAGAATTAATCACACTCAAAAAATTATGGTTTATACTTTTTAAAGGTCAAAACACCCCTTACCAACAAATTTACTCACTTCCATCGGTTAAAACGATTCTCAACGGTATTTATATGTACAATACGGACACCGAGGCATTCCCCACAAAATGCGGCAAGGTTCACAAGGAAAATCAAGCGAAATTTATAAAGGAACCCAAATCTTATTTTTTGACAGTATTTATTAAAAGAAAAAATGGGTAATACATTAGACAGTTCATATTTAGACACCAGCTCATGGAAACCAGATTTATTCAAAGGTAAAGTTGTTTTCGTTACCGGAGGAGCTGGTACAATTTGTAGAGTTCAAACTGAAGCATTGATTTTGTTGGGAGCTGATGCTGCAATCATTGGTAGAAACGAACAGAAAACCATTTCCGCCGCTGAAGAAATGTCTAAATTAAGAAAAGGTGCCAAAGTTATTGGTATTGGTAACATTGATGTTAGAGATGTTAAATCATTAGTTAAAGCCGTCGATGAAACTGTAACTAAATTAGGTAAAATCGATCTTTTGATTGCAGGAGCTGCTGGTAATTTCTTAGCTGATTTCAACCACTTATCAGCAAATGCTTTTAAGTCAGTCATTTCTATTGATTTACTTGGTTCTTTCAACACTGTTAAAGCATGTTTTGAACAATTAAGAAAGAATAAAGGTGCTATTCTTTTCGTTAGTGCCACTTTACATTATTATGGAGTACCTTTCCAATCACACGTTGGTGCCGCTAAAGCTGGTATTGATGCATTATCTAACGCCTTAGCTGTCGAATTAGGTCCTTTAGGTGTTAGATCCAACTGTATTGCTCCAGGGGCCATTGATGGTACTGAAGGTATGTCAAGATTAACACCACCAAATGCTAAGCCATTCGACCAAAGATGTCCATTACAAAGATTAGGTTCAACTAGAGATATTGCTGATGCTACAGTCTACTTATTCTCACCAGCTGCTTCTTATGTTACTGGTACAGTCCAAGTAGTTGATGGTGGTTTATGGCACATTGGTGGTATGATGGGAGATTTATATCCAAATGTCATCATTTCTCAAGGTCAAGATGATCCAAAATTATAATGATATCCAAATCATTTATATAGTAATATATTGATTTCTTGTAAGTTTGATATAGCGGTTCTTAGTTTTTTAGTCCGTGTGCCATTTCCGTGTCGTTTTGACATGATGGTTTCGCGAGAGATCTTGAAATTTCAGGTTATAAATCAGTGAACTAATTTAACTAAAAATAGAATTGTAAAACATGTTCCCAGGTTCAGGTAATAATCTGTATGGAGGTGGCTATAGACCACCGGCAGGACCGCCACCAGGTCAACAAGGATATAATAATTATGGTCCACCATCAGGACCACCACCAGGTAATTATCAAAACCAAGGATACAATCAAGGTGGTTATCAACAACAAGGGTACCAACAACAAGGATATAATTCTAGAGGACAAGGAGGACAATACCAAATGCCATCATTTGAACCTCAAAGATTCAATAGTCAAGTTGATGCTTCATTTCAGTACTCAAATTGTTCCGGTAGAAGAAAAGCCTTATTAGTTGGTATCAATTATATTGGTTCCTCAAATGAATTAAGAGGATGTATCAATGATGTTAAAAATATGAGTAGATTCTTGAATGAAAGATTTGGGTATTCTTGGGATGACATGGTCATTTTAAGTGATGATCAAAAATCTTATAATAAGATTCCTACGAGAGAAAATATTTTAAGAGCTATGGAATGGTTAGTTGCCGATGCAAGACCCAACGATTCGTTATTCTTCCATTATAGTGGACATGGAGGTGAAACTAAAGATTTAGATGGTGATGAAGAAGACGGTATGGATGAAGTTATTTATCCATTAGATTTCCAACAAAATGGTCATATCGTTGATGATATCATGCATGACATCATGGTTAGACGTTTACCACCTGGTTGTAGATTAACTGCTCTTTTTGATTCGTGTCATTCAGGTACAGCTTTAGATCTTCCATATGTTTATTCAACTAAAGGTATAATCAAAGAACCAAACATTTTCAAAGATGTTGGAGGTGATGCTTTAGGAGCTGTATTAAGTTATGGTAGAGGTAATATGGGAGGAGTTTTATCAGCTTTAGGAGGTATGGCTAAAACAGTTTACAATAGTAGTAAATTTGATGGAGATCAAATTAGACAAATGAAAGCATCACCAGCTGATGTTATTAGTATTTCTGGTAGTAAAGATGATCAAACATCAGCTGATGCTTCATTCAATGGTAATGCCAGTGGTGCCATGAGTTACGCTTTTATTTCAATTTTAACTCAATCTCCTGAACAATCATATATTTCATTATTGAATAATATGAGAAATTTCTTAAGTGGTAAGTATAGTCAAAAACCCCAATTAAGTTGTTCACATCCAACTGATATGAATTTGAAATTTATCATGTAGTATGAATAAAAAGACTCTTCGTGGTAACTCTAATAACTCTGTTAAACCCGGTAAATAGACATGCGTGTTTTAGAATAGAATTTGCAACCTTTTAAGACGATGCGCAGTTTCTCAATGTTTGTGATTTGAGAGTGTCATCATTTCTTTGAATAGTATGAGTGATAAATTCGGTAGACACAAATCAACTAGATGGGTAAGAGCATCAGTTCCTTCGTATGGAGATGAATGGAATGATGATTATGACTATGGCAGTGCTTCGGGATCTGATGAAGAACATGATCAAGTTCGTAGTCCAGATTTAAACGAGGTAAAGGCTGAGAGGTTCGTGTTACCTGAGGAGAAAGTACCCGAAGAAGACATCAAAGAACCTGAAATCATTGATTCAAGCCCTAAAAATTCATCAAACACGCCTTTAGTGTTATCCATTGATAATTTAAAAGAAGAAGAAGAAGAAGACGACGACTACGACGATGATGATGATGAAACTGATAAAGATAATAATGACCACGAAACTAACGATAAATACTCAACTCCAATTCCTGAAACCACTAAACAGGTCCCACAAATTGGTCATGATGAAGCACCAATAAAGCAAACAATATTAACTCATCAACCAGATTCTTTTGGTCCTCCAACACCCAATTATAATTCTGTACCCGATACGCCAATGTCAGAGCAAAGCTTTCAATCTGATGCTGATTCAATTCAACATGAACCAACTAATTTAAGAATGGCTCCACCTAAAGAAGATACAGAAGTTACCGAAGTTCCTCCACATACTCCTGATCCACAAGCAAGTACTGAAACTACTGAAGAACCTAAAGAAGTTGATCCTAAACCTGATAATTTAGTTTTATCTATTGATAGAAAGAATTTTGATGAATCATCAGATTCTGATGATGACCCGATTCCTTATTATGAGAAAGAACACAGACATGAACACAGTGATGAACATTATGACCATGACGAAGAAGATGGAGCAATAGATTCATTCATTAATGATTTACAAAATTCTTCAATAGCTGATAAAAGTTCAACTCATCATTCAGTTCCTGAAGTCGATACAGACTATAATTATTACGATTATGACTATAATGACGATGAGGAGTATGACAATGTCACACCTATTGCCCCACTTTCAATCGCTGACGAAAAATTGTATCATGAAAAGTATATTAATGAATTAACTGGACATAAACCATCAATAAGGAAGCCACCAGTTGCTTTGAATGCAACTCAACCAGAAGAGAAAGAAGAAGAGTCACGTAATTATAATAATTATGATGCCGTAGATGCTTATATGGATAAGAGTGAAGATGAAGAACCACAGACAAATGAAGAACCAGAATTGCAAGAGAAAGAACAAGATTCACCATCGACTATTCTAGACCCAAACGGAAATGATAATTTAGAACCACCTGATTTACACTCGGTTGTTTCTAGTGGATCATTATCAACTGGGAAATTTTCGCTTGACCAAAGATCAGAAACCAATGAACCAGTTCATTTCGAAAAACCATCATTTGATCAAGATTTAAGTAGACGTGATTCGACTATGAGTACCAATACTTTTAATATGGGGGGATGGAAACCAAATACCAATAATTTCCGTGATCAATTCATTAATGATATTGATAATGAATCAATCTATAATTCCAATGCTGATAATGAGTCCATAACTAATGGAGGATATCAAAAGTTTACAAAATTAAGACAAGTATCAACAGCTTCAGATGCTATGTCATTCGCAAGTTCTGCCCCATCAATACCTGATACTGTAGATATACCATTACCAAGTATTAATGAAGATCCTGATGATAATGATGACACATTCACCAGTAGCCACGATACAAGTGAAGAAAGTGGAAGTAAAGGATTAGGTATAATGACCTCACAACAATCCAAAGATTCAGTACTTCATGACCATGATTATTCTCAAGGTAAGTTTGATGAAGAGTTTAGCTCCAAAGAACATTTACCTGAAGACACTAAAGCTCAAAGGTACTCTAGTTTGTTGGCACCGATTTCTGATGATGACAAATCGACATTGATGGAATCTAGAGCTCCAAGTGGAGATATATCATCATCAATTGCTCCAACTACTTCAATAACACCAAAAAGTAGAAACATGAGTGAATCATTATCAGTAAATTCCACCACCAGTACCAAGACTTTCCCACCAAATGCATATCCCGTATCAAACTGGAAGGAAATCATGAAACCATCTCAAAGTATTGATCGTATAAGGTTATTAAGAGAAGCTCTTGAAAAAGAAATGGCTTACGATAGTGGATTACAAATATGGTTAAGTGAAACATTAACCAAATCCGATAATTCATCTAATATTCATATTGGTAAAATTGCATCACAAGCATATCAAAATGCTGCTCATAATGATTTAAGAAGACATGTATCGATTAGAAGTAGAGTATCGAGTGTTAGAGATAAGGTTGAAAATAGTGGACTTCATGCATCTAATTTAGGTAAGAAGTTCTTCAATAGAAGTAAGAAGTTAATGAGGTCTAATTAGACAGGTTAATCTGATATCGTTACACAAGTAAGTAGTAGTAGACATACCATTAATTTTGCTGGCTGGTGCGGCTGGTGTGATAAGTGACTTAAATCTCTTTTGCAGCGCGATAATCTCACATGCTATGATAAAGAAATATAGTCAAAAATACCTTTTACCAATAGTAACATTCACTTTCAACCATACGCCGTCATTCATTTGGGTTATAATAGAATTCTTCTTAGATGTTTTCTTCTTTTGGGTTAAGAAAATTTACCAAATTTATTATAGTAAAGATCCGTTAAAAGAATATGTCAAGCACTTGAAACATGTTAGGACTTATAATGAATGGAAGAAAACAATAATAGAAATTGATAAGTTAACAAATTTGGATTTATGGCGTCAAAATTTCATATCCAAGCATTATGATTATATTTTGATCGATGAAAGAACTAAACTATTAAGAAGAGCAAGACTCAATCAAGATAGTGCATTGTTGATGTCATTGTTAAGAGGAGGATTGATTAGAAATTTTGGTGGTATAGCTCAAAAGAAATTGTACATGAAATCATATATGGGAACTAAGTTTAAAATCGAGGAGTACATCAGTGAAGTATTGAACTGTATAAGTTATTTAAATGATTCAATCAACTCATCGAATGAGAATAGTAATACCGAGTATATTATGAATAGTAAACAATTGACATTGGATTTCTTTCATGATGCAAGACAATCTTTTGGAAGTACTGCTTTGATCTTACAAGGTGGTTCATTATTTGGATTATGTCATTTAGGTGTAGTTAAAGCATTATACTTCAAAGGCTTATTACCAAGAATTATTGGCGGTAGTGCAGTTGGAGCTGCTGTAGCATCTTTAGTTTGTGTTTTAAATGATGATGAATTGATTCCAATCTTAATCAATATAGCTGATGTTATGGGGAACGTTGATAGATTGAATCATGATGTTGATGAAAGGTACGGTAATGTCATTGATAATGTAGTTAAGAAAGGATACTCTCAGGATATCTTGGTGTTTTTGAAATTCGTTAGAGATACTATTGGAGACTTAACTTTCGAAGAAGCTTACTTGAAAACCGAAAAAGTCTTGAATATTGCTATTCATCCAACTGATCAATCAGTGCCTTCATTATTAAATTATATAACTTCCCCAAATGTTATCATTTGGACGGCTATTTATGCATCGATTGGTACGGGTGTTTTATCAGATAATGTTCAGTTGTACGTTAAAGACTTTAATAATAATATTGTTCTACAAAATCCAAATTTGGATGTTAAATTCTTGAAACCCCAGGATATCAGTTATAGTCAACAATACTTTTCCAGGAAGAAGACTGATCAAAAAGATGAAAATTATTCGGATTCTAATTTCAAATTCAAATCCAAATCAGCTTATACGAGATTAACTGAATTATTTAACGTCAATCATTTTATTACGAGTTTAGCAAGACCTTATTTAGCACCATTCATTTCAAATGATTTAAAACATTTTAATGAATATGGTAGAACGAAGTATCATAAATTACCTCCACGCAAAGTTAAAACCCCAACTACTGTAACCAAATCACCATCAATTGGTAAAAATGACGAAGATCTTGAAACTGAAACTGAAGATGAAGAATTTGTTTTGAAAACTGATAGTGGGGAATTCTATTATAAAGATTCAGGGTTTACAGTGTTCAAACACTTCAAAAATATCATTGGTATGGAAATCCAACATCGTCTTGAATTATTAGATAAATTGGGTCTTTTATCTGATACACTAAAAAGATTTTTCATCGATGAAAAGCCTTCATTTCCTCAATCATTATCAAGTATTCGAGAAATTGTTATAGTACCAGAATTAAGATATTTCTTGAAAGATTTCGGAAGAGTTTTTGATGTTCATAAGACTATGGAAAACATTCCTTATTGGGTATTAGTTGGCGAAAGATCAGTTTGGCCATTATTCCCTTTATTATGGACAAGATGTTCCATAGAATTTGCTTTGGATGATCTATATAATATCCATAGAAAAAAGGCTTAGAATCTTGTACAGGTACAAGCATATTTATTCATTGGCATAGGGTAAAGAAAATATATTTATAGCTATCTAAAATATAGTTTGATATTTGACTCTTTCGTGATATTATAAGTATAACTCTTTTCATTAACTGTTATGGATTCATTATAAGGTTGAGGACCTCTTGAAACCGTCAAGATTCCAGTGATATCGTCAGCTCTACCGGTAGTTAAAGGTTCTAAATAAATATTCAAATTTGATCTATAATGCAATTTAGTTAAGAAATCCGTATTCTTATATGTGGGATCCAATGAATTATCTGAAGATAAATCAACTTGTTGAGGATAGTTATGTGAGGTTATAATGTACAAATTACGGCATAGACGATTAAGACTCAATATAAAGTTTGATAATTTGATTGATGATATGTTAGTTGAAAATACAAGTAATTCGGGATTCTCAAGTATTATAACTTTTTTATTATTCGGTGATGTTTTAATTTGTTTATAAATATCATCGAATAATTTCGTTAAACTGGCTTCACTATCACTTGGATTAGTTAAATATTTAGTAAAAAGTTCACTAAAACAATCTATGAATTTAAAGTTTGATTCCCTCCCTAAATAAAGACCGTTCTTATTCAAACTTTTGATATAAAAGTCTTCAGGGTTCGAGAACGATATTACATAGACTTCTGATCGATTTGGGGTCTTTTTATGTAAGTCTTTATTAACTAAAGTTGAAGTTCCTATCAAACACGATTCAATTATTGAGTTAACTAACCACGTTGGTTGTGTACCTTCAACATATGAGATCAATGTCGAATAGGAATTATCGGAATTCAATATAGTATCATTTAATATCGAATTATCTTTATATATACTTAAATCTTGTTGCTGAGTAGATGTCATCTTGAATATAGATGAGATGCGAATTTACAAAATGTTAGTGCGAGTGTAGGGCGAGCCGCATTAATCGGTACCATTTACAGTAAGTTCTGTTACACCTAAAAATTGGAAATGAAGTTCAATCAACCCTGGTATTTATACTCTATGATCAGAGATAAAAAGACTGTAGACTACAGATGAGATAAAAAAATGCGCACTCCCGGAATCGAACCGGGGGCCCAACGATGGCAACGTTGGATTTTACCACTAAACCAAGTGCGCATTGAAATGCTCCGCGACGGGGAATTGAACCCCGGTCTACCATGCGACAAACGGTAATTCTAGCCACTAAACTATCACGGACTTTATTGGAAGTTTTTGATTGCATATTAATATGAATAATTAATAATATGAAAATGGAGCAAAACTGTTCGAAATGCACTGAATATTTGAATTGAAATAGTGTGGGTCTGGTACAGACATTTATATACATATTTTATCAGAAAAAAGAAAAAAGCAGCTGATGGGAGTTCGAATTGGGTTGGTAAAGGCTACGATGAAGGTAAAAGTTTAGATGTTTTCTTGAGACTTGTTTCAGCTTACAGATTGGAATATATGGCAGATTAGAACGGGAAATACTCCCATAAGTACATCTCTTGTTAATGAGGGGTTAGATAGAAGAAGGAGTTCTAACGATTAAAGGCTTATCTAGTCGGCATATTAGTTGCAAAATGACGTACGACACCGTTGCAGAGGCGACTTTCAGAACGTCTTAGAAACCATCTCATCTCTTAACCCATAAGGTAATCAACTTATGAAACAGGGGTGCAATCAATGAAAATTGATAACAAAAAACTTGGAATGCATGTAAGAATATTCTGAAAGATTTTAATGAGTTTTCACCGAGTCCTTCAACCTTTGGAACTAACTCATCTCTTAAATTGACACATGTCCTGATGAACACGCATCGGTGGCAATAATGATCCGTGAAGCAACGCAAGCACCAAATGAAAGCATTGCATGTAACAATCCCTTCTCTATTTGAAGCCTATGCAACAGTGCCTAGCCCCATCACTCAATAATCATCGATAGACTACAACAAGTAAGGTAAGTGGTTGCAAAAAGAAATGAGATGCGGTCTCAAATTAACTAAGCAATAAGAAATTTACGCTAGGCGCACTACCCTTAAACGTTCCTCAAAGTGAAAATTTTTTTTTTCTCTTCTCTTCATAAGATCTCTTCTTTTCAAAAGGTACATAGTTAAGAAAGATGTCAGCTGCCAGTGAATCTAAATATTCCACTGAAGTTTTATCTGAATTATTAAGCAAGTTACAAGTTGCTGATAATCAAGATGAAGCTGCCGCTAATATTTCATCATTTTTAAATTCATCAATTGTTGAACATGATACACCTGTTGAATTTTTCAATGATTTAAAGAAACAAATTAATGGTAAAGATGCTAGTGCATCAATTGCTGCTTTAAAAGCTTATGCTCATATTGCTTCATCAAATGCTTTAAGTCCAACTGTTGAACCATTAGTTGTTGATTTAGTAACTGATGTTGCTGCTAAAGCCGGTGATAAAAATAAAGATATTCAAGCTGCTGGTTCCGATGCTTTATTAGCTATTTCTAAAGCTATCACCCCAACTGCTATCAAAGTTATCTTACCAAAATTATTAAAGAGTTTAGTTGACACTAACAAATGGACTGAAAAAGTTGCTATTTTACAATCTATTTCTCAATTAGTTGATACTGCTAAAGCTCAAATTGCTTTAAGAATGCCTGAATTAATTCCAGTTTTATCTGAAACTATGTGGGATACTAAAAAAGAAGTTAAAGAAGCTGCTACTGCTACTATGACTAAATCCACTGAAACTATTGATAACAAAGATATCGAAAAGTTTATTCCTAAATTAATTGAATGTATTGCCAGACCAACTGAAGTTCCAGAAACCGTTCATTTATTAGGTGCTACTACTTTCGTTTCCGAAGTTACCATGGCTACTTTATCTATTATGGCTCCTTTATTATCAAGAGGTTTAGCTGAAAGAGAAACTGCCATTAAGAGAAAAGCTGCTGTTATTGTTGATAACATGTGTAAATTAGTCGATGATCCACAAGTTGTTGCTCCTTTCATGGACAAATTATTACCAGCTTTAAAAGCCAACTTCCAAACTATTGCTGATCCAGAAGCTAGAGAAGTTACTCAAAGAGCTTTAAATACTTTAAGAAGAGTTGGTGCTGTTGGTGAAAATGATGTTATTCCAGAAGTTTCAACTGCTGGTGATATTCCAGTCACTTTAGATATCTTCAAAAAATTAGTCAAAGACCAAAAAGTTGACGAAAAAAGATTTGCTCCAATCTTCACTTACATCGCTGCTATTGGTGGTGATTTAGTTGATGAAAGAGATATCCAACCTGAATCTTGGTTACACAATGTTTTACCATTTGCTACTATTTTCTTACATGAAAAAGAAGCTAAAGAAATCATTGAAGAATTCAGAAAACAAGCTATTGATAACATTCCAGCTCCTCCATCTTTTGAAGATGAAGAAGATGAAGGTGAAGATTTATGTAATTGTGAGTTCTCATTAGCTTATGGTGCTAAGATCTTATTGAACAAAACTCAATTCAGATTAAAGAGAAACAGAAGATATGGTTTATGTGGTCCAAATGGTGCTGGTAAATCTACTTTAATGAGAGCTATTGCTAATGGTCAAGTTGAAGGTTTCCCAACTCCAGAAGAATGTAAAACCGTTTATGTTGAACATGATATTGATGGTACTCATGCTGAAACCACCGTTGTTGAATTCGTTATTGCTGATGGTGAAGTTGGTTTAACCAAAGAAACCGTTGAAGCTAAATTAAGAGAATTCGGTTTCTCCGAAGAAATGATTGCTATGCCAATTGCTTCATTATCAGGGGGTTGGAAAATGAAATTAGCTTTAGCCAGAGCTGTTTTAAAGAATGCCGATATCTTATTATTAGATGAACCAACTAACCATTTAGATACCGTTAATGTTGCTTGGTTAGTCAACTACTTAAAGACTTGTGGTATTACTTCTATTATCGTTTCCCATGATTCTGGATTCTTAGATAATGTTGTTGAATACATCATCCATTATGAAGGTTTCAAATTAAGAAAATACAAAGGTAACTTATCAGAATTCGTTAAGAAATGTCCATCAGCTCAATCTTATTACGAATTAGGAGCTTCCGATTTAGAATTTAAATTCCCAGAACCAGGTTTCTTAGAAGGGGTTAAAACTAAACAAAAAGCTATTGTTAAAGTTTCTAACATGACTTTCCAATATCCAGGTACTACTAAACCTCAAATTAAGAACATTAATTTCCAATGTTCTTTATCATCAAGAATTGCTGTTATTGGTCCAAATGGTGCTGGTAAATCTACTTTAATTAATGTTTTAACTGGTGAATTATTACCAACTGAAGGTGAAGTTTACGTTCATGAAAATTGTAGAATTGCTTACATTAAACAACATGCTTTCGCTCATATTGATAACCATTTAGATAAAACTCCATCCGAATATATCCAATGGAGATTCCAAACCGGTGAAGATAGAGAAACTATGGATAGAGCTTCAAGACAAATCAATGAAGATGATGAAAAGGGAATGGAAAAAATCTTCAAAGTTGAAGGTACTCCAAGAAGAGTTGCTGGTATCCATGCTAGAAGAAAATTCAAAAACTCTTATGAATATGAAATTTCATGGTTATTAGGTGAAAACATTGGTATGAAATCTGAAAGATGGGTCCCAATGATGTCTGTTGATAACACTTGGTTACCAAGAGGTGAATTAATGGAAACTCACTCCAAGATGGTTGCTGAAGTTGATATGAAAGAAGCTTTAGCTTCAGGTCAATTCAGACCATTAACTAGAAAAGAAATTGAAGAACATTGTGCTATGTTAGGTTTAGATGCTGAATTAGTTTCCCATTCTAGAATCAGAGGTTTATCTGGTGGTCAAAAAGTTAAATTAGTTTTAGCTGCTTGTACATGGCAAAGACCTCATTTAATCGTCTTAGATGAACCAACCAATTATTTAGATAGAGATTCATTAGGTGCTTTATCAAAAGCCTTAAAAGCTTTCGAAGGTGGTATTGTTATCATTACCCATTCAGCTGAATTCACTAAAGATTTAACTGAAGAAGTTTGGGCTGTCTTAGATGGTCAAATGACTCCATCAGGTCACAATTGGGTCCAAGGTCAAGGTTCTGGTCCAAGATTAGAAAAGAAAGATGATGAAGAAGAAGATAAATTCGATGCTATGGGTAACAAGATTGCCTCAGCTAAGAAAAAGAAGAAGTTATCATCAGCTGAATTAAGAAAGAAAAAGAAGGAAAGAATGAAGAAGAAGAAGGAATTAGGTGATGCTTATGTTTCAGATGATGATGAAGATTTTTAAATTTGTTAATTAACTAACTGCATTAAAATCTTTTATTTATTTGAAACTAAAGAAATTCTTATAATAAGTCACCCAGGAATTTCTTTCACAACATTTTTTTTTTAAGGAGGATGCCTTTCTTATTTAATTATATGTTTATTTGTTTTTGCGTTTATACATCTATATATATATAATAGATCTTTTCTAAAATACATTTTCTGTACTCTAAGTTAAATTTAATGAATATTGTGAATATCGCGATTGACACAAAAGGCTGCAAATGTTTAAGTATTTGATAATTGGAATGTTCATGATACTTGTATTTTATATGAATGGCAGCAAAGAAGTAAGTGGTGTGCCAATACACGAGAATTTCAATTGTCCTAAAGATAATCTAATACGACTTCCAAATGTATGTATACTTAAATTCGTCATTGACAAGTGCTAACAAAAGGAAATATCACCGGAAGAATATGACTATGTAGGTAATAGAAATAACCAGTCCCAAAAAGCCCTACGGAACTTCTTCAAGTATAACAAAATTCCCAATTGTAATGTTGAAATAAAAGATGTAAATATCGGTATAGCTATAAGTGGTGGTGGATACAGATCAATGTTAACAGCCGCAGGAGTGTTAAGTGCATTTGATAACAGAACTAAAGGAAGTTATAAGTACCTTGGGGGGCTATTGCAGTCAGCAAATTATATTGCTGGAATTTCAGGTGGGTCATGGTTAGTTATGAGTAATGTGGTTAATGATTTCAAGCCAATGATTGAATTGAGAGACAATGAATTTAATGAGATGCTGAAGCGTTTATTACCAGGAATTCCAGATTTTGATCCTGGATATAAACCTAAAGCAATCGAGGGAATAGAGAATGTAAGAAGCAGTAGTAGTGGACTATTCAAGAATGTTTTGGACTTGATCATAAGTAAAAGCCTCGAAGTAAATCAACCTACTAATGAGACTGATATTGTGAAACTGGAAATGATTCATTTTGATAGAATCTTCAAATTTTATAGGAGAATTCACAAAGAAGTTAGAACCAAGAAGGAATCAGGATTTTTTGTGTCTTTTACTGATTATTGGGGACTGGCATTAAGTAAAAGATTATTTCAAAATTTAAATTCAAAAGGAACCCTACATACTTTCACCTCAGCATTAGAAGAGTTACCATCATTCGAGAACTTTTATCAGCCGTTTCCGATAATAACATCAATTCAAAAAGTATCACCGTCTTCAAGACAAAGAGATAAAAGTAATGAATCTCATATAGTTGAAATCAATCCCTTTGAATTTGGGTCATGGGATTCTTATATTAATGGGTTCTTTAGGTTGAAGTACCTTGGAACTTACGTAGAAGATGGAATCATAGTTGACGATTGTAAATGTGGATATGATAATATTGGATTCCTAGCTGCAACATCATCATCATTATTCAATAACGTCTTCATGTTTGTCTATAATCGTATTGCCAATTTTGAAAGAGATACAAAATATTCAATTGAAACCATATTGGCTTTCTTTGGGATAGGTAATACTTCAGACGTTTCAATACCAAAGCAGCATCCAGATTATGCTATTTATTCTCCAAATCCCTTTTATCAGTATACTAAAGCTGATGAATTAGTAAGTGAAAGTGAACATTTATATTTAGCAGATGGAGGTGACGATGGTCAAAACATCCCATTCCATCCCTTATTACAACCATCAAGAAATCTCGATATAATTCTAAGTTATGACCTGTCATCTGATGCATTCAACTTTCCTAATGGGAGTTCACTAGTTAAATCTCAAAGAAGGTACCATAATACCAATAGTCCATTTCCATTACCCTATTTTCAACTATTCGATGGTCAGAAACGCTCAGTGTTTCCATATGTACCTAACCCAGAAGAATTCAAAACCAATGGATCCATTTTCTTAGGTTGTGACTTGGTTTATGATTATCCCCTAATGAAATCATCTCATTCGAATGACACTATGGACGATTATTTTCCACCAATAATAGTATACACCCCCAATAAAGCAATATCATACCCATCCAATACGTCAACATTCAAATTAAGCTATAGCCAACAAGAAGTCAATAAAATGTTCGAAAATGGGTTTAACTTAGCTACCAACTCAAATTCAAGTTTTTTTGCAACTTGTATAAGGTGTGCCATTATCAAAAGATCATTTGATAAGATAAAATTTGATAAAACTGAATTTGAAAAAAACTTTGACATACCTGAATTTTGTCAAAAATGTTATAACCAATATTGTTACCATAGAACGGCAACCACTGGGATAATTTGACTGAAACACATTAGAATGTTGATTTCTTAAGAGTCATTGACAAGAAAAGATTTGCAACATGATATCGCACTACTTTTTTTTTTCAACCTATAGAGAAGTTATTCCCCAGATTTTGAATAGTATATATAACGGTATAAAAAGAGGGTTCACAGTACAAATATCAATATATAATAAGTAATAAGATGCAAGACTTGCAAGAACTTTCTACAAAGTTAGCAATAAACTCATTATATATGGTAATATGTACTAGTTTATTATTCTTTTGTATTATTGGTATAGCATTATTTTATTCCGGATTAACTCAAAGAAGAAGTTCTTTATTACAACTAGCATTACCCGTATTTTTAACGCCATTTATATTTCTTGAATGGTTCATATGGAGTTATTCATTATGTTATTCAAGTTCTACTAACAGATATATCGGGGATTTAAATTTTGCAGTGTTAAATCATTTAAAACATTCAGCTGTTGAAGTTTATTCAACCCCAAGAGGAGAAATTTTATCGTTGAATCACTTCTTATTCAATGGATTGTTTAAAGTCATTTGTGTAGCATTCACATTTCCTGGTTGTATAGCAGAAAGAGGAAGAATATTACCAATGTTATTATTTTTATTTATATGGTCAGTTATTATATACAACCCTGTAACTTATTGGTTTTGGAATAGAGAGGGTTGGTTGAGTATAGAATTAGATAAATTGCCAGTGTTAGATTTTGCTGGTGGTAATTGTATCCATATAGTAAGTGGATTTACTACTTTAGCTTATAGTTATATATTAGGACCAAGAAATTCGAAAATTCTTTACCATTATAAATCTTCCAATAATGGATTAATATTGATAGGAACTGTGTTTGTATTTTTTGGGTGGCTAGGATTCGTTGCAGGTTGTGACTTCAAATTTTCAACTGCTTCAATATTTATAATGACCAATACAATTTTATCATCGTGTACAAGTGCATTATTTTGGTTGGGTATTGATTATTATTATTCTTCTGTACCATTAGATAATTCCGCTGACGGAACCGTTAAATATGAAAGGAGAAAAATGTCTATAGTGTCATTATGTTCAGGGTTCATGAGTGGATTGGTGGTAATAACTCCGGCTGGTGGATATATAGCGACACCTGATGGGTTCTGGAAAAGTATAGTGTTTGGAATAATAGGAGGAATAGTAGGAAATCTATCTACAAGACTAAAATTTTTCTTTAATATTGATGATGCTTTTGACATTTTTGCAATTCATGGAGTTTGTGGTTGGGCTGGAAGTTTATTAGTTGGAATCTTTGCTGATAATTCTTATGGAGCGAAAGGTGGTTGGGTTCAGGGAAATTTCATTCAGATCTGTTATCAATTATTAGGATGTAGTATGACGTCAGTTTATGTTTTCGTGTTAAGTTTATTTATACTTTATTTGATTGATTTAATACCAGGCTGTCATTTAAGAATTGATAAGAATTTCAATAAACGTATAAGACAACAAGCTAAGCAAAGTCAAGATCTTGGCATTGAGTTGTCCTTATCACCAACCAATGGTAGAGTTGAAGAGACACAAGACTTTAGTAGGGAAGATGATCTCAGATTGGAAGAAATGGAATTAGTTGGAGGTGATCAATATGAATTGAATGGAGAATATATGATGGACTTTATGGAATACATAAGGGTGGTTAGACCTGAAGATTATGAAGACACTGAATTACCAATTTTTGAAGGTAATTATCAACAGTATTCATTGCAAAGTCAAAACTTGCATAATTTACAACCAAAACCTAAACAATCTCCTTAATAAGGAACAACAATAATGAGACGAACGAATATATATACAGTAATAAATATAATCTATAAAATTAATTAAGTAATCTAATAGTTATTTCAAACATGGCGAAGGTCGCACCATTAGCAGGAGCAGCTCTTGCAATAGTTGGAATGAATCCTTTATAAAATCCTTTAATTCCAGCTTTTGACCAAATATCTTTAACAACGTCTAAAGAATTTCTATAAACTGGTTTGGTCAAAGAATCACTTTGTAATTTGGATTTAATTATATCAACTGGGTAAATCCCAATCCAAAGTGTATAACCTGAAAGTCCACCGAAAAGGCATAATTTCCATCCTGGGATATCAGATCTTTGTAAGGCTTTGTTCAAACCTAATTCTCGATTGATTAATGCTTCATATGTAGCAAAATAAATCCCTAACCCAACAGATTCTCTGAATAAAGTTGGAGCTAACCCTTTATAAATACCTGAGGTGAATAATCCACCTTGTTTCGAAATTTTTTTGAAACAATCGATTGGCCCATTGAACTCTTTGACCGAGCCAGTTTGAGTTTGTAATCTGATACGAATGTGTTCAATTGGAGATGCAAGAAACCCATTAGCAAACCCTGCAACGGCCCCACAATTGAAAAATTGTAACAAACTTGGAGTTTGTCCATGTAATTGTTTTTCATAATGTCTTTTCATAAATTCATTAACTGAAAATTGTACGGAGACACAAGCACCAACTCCAACTAAGGGAGTTAATGTCCCCTTATAAAAACCTTTTGGTCCTTCATTACTTAAAAGTTTCTTGATTACATCTCCAACTCCGCTATATGTACCTTCTGGTGAAGATTGTAATCTAACTTTAACAGTATCAAATGGTTGACCGACTAAAACTTGGGCAATACCACCAACAGTCCCGGCGAACAAATCTTTAATTACTTGAGCATTTGATTCAAGGGGTGGTTCTTCTAATTCTATAGTCATAGTTAATATGAGGTTTGTTAGATAAGAGTCTAATTGAAAAATTTCTGCGACACGATTCTGACTAATTTGGAATGCCGCCGAGATGATTAGTGAGGCTGTCTCAAGTCCGGGAACAGGATGCCGCAAGTTGCTAAAAGGAGTCTGTTGCAAATGGGGTCCTTCAGGAGAAGAGTCTAGGAAAAAGACTCTTTTATGAGAAAGAGTCAAAATGTGTGGTTTCGTTTATTCATGATCTATTAAGTTGTGTTTAGGTTTCTTTAACTTCTCTATCTTTAGTAGCCATTATAATCCCATCGAAAGGATTCATACCATTATTAGCATAATATTGACCTGAAGATTGTGGTGGTGCAGTACTGAATCCATTTTGGTATTCATTAACAGTATTAGGACTGATGATATTAGAATTAGGACTGATAATATTAGGATTAGTGTTATTATCATTATTTAATGGTAAGATGGCTTGAGCTGCAGGACCCAAAGTTGCTGCTAAAGGTGTACGAACCGGTGCCTGACCTAATTGATTTAAATTAATTGCTGAAGAATGAAATGAATTCTGATGTAAATTGGAATGATTTGGATGTGCGGTTAATGGTGTGAATATGTTCGTAACACTTGGGATGGAGTTTAATGTTGGAGGATGGTTAGTTGATGCATCATTAGATAAGGTTTTATATGATGAAGCTTCTAACAAGATGGTAACATCTTTAGTTGACTTGGTCAACATTGCCATAGAGGGCCTAATGTCATTCAAGATTGGCAAATCTTTCATTAAGTTTTTAACTGCAGAAAACGTTTGAATAATGGTCTTTAAGAAAAGATTAATATCATCCCAGAACAACTTCTTTGTAGTTAAGCTTGGATTATTTCTTATAGTTAAAGATTTAGTCTTTAGACGTTTTATGATATCCATTGATGAAACACAAACTGCAGTTAAATCTTTAACTTTAGCTGCCAATTGTGAACTGATGTCATTGTTATTAGGATTTTCAGTGCTAGCAATAGCGCTTTTACTAATGGCTCTAGTCAATTCACCGAAAACATCTTGAGCTTTGGAAGTTGCTAGATCAATTGAATCATATAACTTATTATCAATATCATCAACATTTTCAAACTCTTCACCATTGGAATTGATAGCTGAATTGGTGCCGTTTTCAGTAAATGAAGTATTGATTGATAATCCAGGTTTTTTCGGTGGCGGATAATTTGGCACCAAGATTTTGTAAGCATTAAATATTTCATTAAATGATCCAAACACTGTTAAATATAACATTCTGATGAAACAAATATCAATTTTATTAACAAATGTTTGGAAATTATCACTTAATAATTGCATAATCGCTTTAAATGAGTTTATACATGAATGCAAACAATCTACGATCTTACTTGAGTCTTTATTACCATCTTCAACTAATTCTAAATTCTCAACTAATGAATCAATACTTGATTTAGCACTATAAAGTAATGATACCATTTTTATAGTAATCTTTTTATCACTCGAAAATCCACTGAATCTTCTGATTGATGTATGTAATTCACTGAATGAAAATAAGATTTTTCTTGATACTGAAACAATAGTAGCAATATCAATTTCTTTCTTTTTAGGACTCTCTTGAACACTTGGAACACTAGGTAAAGTTGAAGTTGGAGCCACTGATGATAATGTCGAATTATTCGACTTTAAAGTTGGCGGAGTTTTCATTGATAATGATCTAGTATGGGTATGATGAGGGTGTGAGTGGTCTTCCTCTTGAGTTACACTACCATTACGAGAAGAAACACTCGATGAAGAGTTGGAATGTAATGGTAAATGGGGCTGTGATTGAGTTTGGGATGGGATTTGTAATGATTTGTAATGGGACGGATTTTGGGATTGATGTGCCTGTTGAATGGTTTCAGCAATTGGAACTTCTGCTAATGTCGATAATCTACGGAAATATGATCCGGATTTATGTTCAGTACCTTCCTCATCATTTTCTAACATTCTATCGATTTCTATTAATGTGTTTGATCTAGATCTTGGTTTTAATATCGATGAGGGTTGAGGGGCAAATGTTGGAGTAACTGGTGGTGAACTCGACCTTGATTGAGTTGCTGAATGTGAATGAGACTGTGGTTGTTTGGATGACGTTGTCATGGTACTAGTACCTACAGTAATATTATTAGATAGTTGGGGACTTATTAAATTAAATGATGATTCTAATGAACTTGAAGAATTTGGCAAGTTCAATGGCGAAGGGAACTCATTTGAGTTTATCGAAGATTCTGTTTCTCTAGTATCATCAAATGACGATCCATTGACATCATCAGGCTTTTTAATAATGAGACCCATTCTTCTCGCTGCTTTTGATGCTTTGGTTTTAGTTTCTGATATACTTTTACTCCTTTGAATTTGAGGAGTTGATGAATTACTACCATTTGATGATAATGAAGGATGTTTAGAATGTGATATTGTTTTATGCTCTAATTTAGTTTCTAGTATTGAACTATTAGTTATCAAGTAATTCTTTAATTGTTTAACCCAATCCAAATCTGACAGTTGTTTGAATTTATTTATAATTTCAATGGATGGTAATAATAACGGATTACCTGATACTTCAATTAAGTTCAAATTTGGTAGCTCCCCTAATATTGGTGGTAAATATTTGAACTCATTGTTCTTTAAATTCACTAATTTTAAATTAGTTAATTTGGAAATTCTTGATTTGGTTATATTATTCAATCTGTTATTGGATAAATCCAAAAATTCTAAGTAAACAAAATCACTTATCTCCATAGGTAAATCATTAAAATTGTTATCATGTAAATCAAGATATTGTATTGATTTATTAAATAGTTTTAGATTATAAGGTAATTCAGTTAATCCATTATCAGATAATAATAATTTTTCGATTTCGAATGATTCAATAGAATTTATATACTGATAACTGTATTCAATTATGTCATGTAAGGATAAGTCTAAATATGATGAAATATTATTTAGTTTTAAAGTTCTCTGATTTAATAACACATCCTTTTGTTGATTTAAATATTCATAAACTTTAGCTCTCGCCTGGGATGACATTGTGGTGAGGTTTATGTATAATTAATGTGGATAACTAATATGATAAGAAAGGAGTTGAATCAAAATGAAAGTGGAGAAAATTTCAATTATCAAAAAAATAATTCACGTAATGGGATCGATGAGATATTGTTGTTATAAACTTTAATCCTAAATTTATATAATGTTTGTCAAGACAATATTAATAGGGATGAGAAATGCGCATTCCTCATTTCTCGCTTAAAATACTAGTCGATTCGATTTGATTTACCGCGAGATTTACTTTTCATGTGGTGGGGATCGCCTTAGAACGTGCCATTAAGTATAATTACGATAGTTTTCAACCATGAAATTATCGTAATTATTGAACCATTGTTTTATACATAAATCATATACACATGAAGATATCTATAAATTTAAAGTGATTATTTAGCCAACTAGACCTTTAGATACTGCGTCTTTTCTTTCTTCCCAAACTGTCTTTCCAGAACATGTACAAACTTGTTTGTCATTTTCCCAAGCACCTGCACTTCTAGCAATAACTCCACATAATGAATCACTAGTAATTTGATCTTTTAATTTAGATAAAATAATCGATCTTCCAATCAAATTAGCCACATTTAATTTAGCGTATAAGAACGCTTGACCGGAATATAATTGATCCTTTTCAGTATGAGAAGCAGCACCAAGAGAATTAATGGTAGTTGAATCACTAGCAGGAGTTAAAAGTTCAATTGGATCCAATTGATAAAACAAATCACCGGTTGATAAAGCCCCTTTTGATAAATTACCTGATGTTCTAATCGATGGATAATAAGTACCTTTTGGTAAACCATTAATAGTCAAATCGATAAATAATTCATTATCATTAACATTAACAATACGACATAATCCTTTAACAGGTTGATGGAAATCTTTCTCATCGAATGATTCTAATATACAAACACCTGCACTATTTGGTTTACCAGTACCTCTAATAATTGCATCTCTACCAGTACCTTGTATAGTTTTAACAATTTGTGAAGGTGGTAACGAACCAGTAGTTGAAACCACATTTGATTCTAAGTCAACGTGGAAATCACTAAGCTCATTCAATGTACTTAATGCTCTACTAACACTATCAACACATTTTTCACATTCCATAGGAACATTGAAAACAATTTCAAATTCTTTCATTTCAACGTTATTACTAAGCTGTAAAATCGTCGCGATCTCATTATCACCCCATAGAAATTACTAGAACTATATACGATGGAATATAACATAAATTACATATATACAAATCAATTGTATCAACTAAATCTATTTAATCTATATCCTTAAAGAACTCATTCTTCTTCTAGAGTCTTCTGTTTTAGTACATACCCAAGTTGAAGCATACATATTGATTCTATCAATTGATTTTCCACTTTCTCTAATTGCAGCCGGTTCACATCTGAAACCATTTTGTTCAAAGATTTTGATATACCATGGGTATTGACTAGCAGATCTCAACATAACTCTACCATTTTTACTTAATGCTTTTTTGACAGCTAAAATTTCATTCAAGGCATCTTTACCATTTGGATCAAACCAATCCATATGATCCATAATAATAGCAATAGTTAAACTGTTTTCTTTCAATCTATAGAAAACATCATTCAAAGTATCAGTATGTAATCTGATATGATCCAATGGACTTTCACCAGTTTTTGGATCAACTTTGGTGATGTTATTGTAACCTTTGGTAGTTAAATAATCAGGACAATTATTCTTAGAATACCTACCCATCAAAGTTAAATAATAAAAGTAGTTATCAGAAGAAATCAAGGACCTTGAAATAACTGGTTCCAAAGTGTCAATCACATACTGAATGACCGAATCACCCATCATTTTAGCTTGATTTGATGGAACACCCAATGCTTTCCAAAGGAAAATGGGGTTACCTACTAATAAACTTGCAACAATTGGATTAAACAATGCAGGCTTGATTTTATCATTCCAAATTTTTAATTGTTGATCTAATTCACTACATTCACATAATTGTTTGACATATTTATTGACCCCACAGATGGTGAATAAATATTTAGCTAATCTTAAAGCCCATCTAGTCGAACCAGTATCATATAAACCTTGACCTTTTGGATTGAAAGTTTTATCACCTCTTTCAAACCAATACTGTAAGGTGTTTGAACTGATGCTTGAACTTAATTTACTAATCAAAATTTGTTTGAAGTTATCTATTTTACCATTACCAAACATTGACCAAACTTGTTGTTGGGATAAGTTTCTGAAACTAGCCAATTTCAATTCCAATAAATGGTTTTGACAAGGATTCAAGTCAACGGCATGAATTTTTTTAGGTGGGTTAGGTAAACAAGCATAATGTAAGATATTATCACCGGCCGAAGTAATAGCTAAGACAGTATCATTTTCATTAAATTTTAATATTTTATGATCTTCTCTTGGGTCTTCCCAGGTAAATGCATAAATATATTGGTTTTTGAATTGATTATATTGTGGGTTCAAATCATCAAAATAAACCCTCCAGATTTCCTTTTGGTAATAAATCGATGGATATGGTAAGTTTTTAGTCAAGTTACTGATTAAAGCTTCATGACCTTTGGAAATATAGGGTTGATTAACTTCTATAAATGATTCTGAACTTGAATTTGAGCTTGAGGATTGAGCTGGTCCTAAGTATGGTGATTCAGTAACATGACAATTGATTCTATTAACTAAATTTTCATTCTTAGATTTGTGGCATCCAATCCAAATGTAATACGGAATTCTACCTAGTCTTTTGTTGAAAGTATTGATTGATTTAACAGTACCAAATTTATATTCCAAATAGTTTCTTCTGGCACTATCTAAATGAACTTTATCAGCTTCAAACCAGATTCTCCAAAAATTTCTGTTAATCCAGCTGGTGTTTCTATTGATTAAACCACCTAAAGTATTTATTCTACCAATTGAACTGTCATTAGTTTGAACTCCAAAATCAACTGATGCAATAACCCCAGTTTGATTTAATAAATTAACAGTGTTATCAATAGTGTTGTAATAAGTTGGAATCATCGACAAACTATAACTGAAAGTAATTAAATCTACTTTTTCGTAAGGAATCTTGAAACTTGAAGCATCAGCAATTAACACCTCAACATTTGACCAACC
Source organism: Yamadazyma michaelii (assembly GCA_030572395.1). Classification (NCBI taxonomy): domain Eukaryota; kingdom Fungi; phylum Ascomycota; class Pichiomycetes; order Serinales; family Debaryomycetaceae; genus Yamadazyma; species Yamadazyma michaelii. Next base: position 188,473 of record JAJLZU010000014.1, on the reverse strand, counting down.
ATGTTTTCTAAATCTTTCAATGGCAACTTCACATAATGATGGAGATAAATCAACAAGGTAAACTCTTTTGAAATTTTTAATTGGTAAAATAGTATCCATAAATTCAATATTAGCACCGGTACCACCACCAATATCGACCCAGACTAAATCCTTATGTTTTTCTAAATGGTTTACAGCTAAAGTTAGACATTCGGTTCTACCTTTTAATAAGAAAGCTCTGGTTTTATCATAAATATGAGCTTGACTTTTGTAGAATAATTCTAAATTTGATTGTTGTTCAGTACTAGTTTTTTTCTTGTATAAAAATGGTCTAATGAAACAATTCCAAGCAAATAATAAAATTGAATGAGTTGTCTTATTGGAACTAACAAGTACAAGTGAGAAAGTCCCCAAGATGATATAAATGACAGTTGAGTTTACTTCCATTTTATAATCAGGATTTTTTTGGGTATAATTCAGAAGGATATTAGATGTGATGTATAACAAAAACGCTCACCACAAAACCGTTAAATGTCCTTAAAAGTTCTATAATTCTAATTGATATTTAAGTTGTTTACTTATCAATCAGAAGTTTGACGATTTTTAAACGCTGTTAACTTTAAAAACTTCGAATAATTTAATTACGTGAAATTATATCGATTCTTATATAAGTTTGGGGTCCTTGTGGTGTTGATTGCAAAAAATGTCTAGTTCCCACGTTCAACCCGAATCGCGACATTTCAGTTACATTTTTCTTATTTCGAGACCATAAGCACGAGTCTACCGATTATATACAGTTTAGTTCGAAATTCATAAACACAACTAACTATGATGTTAAACGTGTTACGTGTAATGGTCCAATTGGAGAAATTCACATGCAATTTTTCTTGTTTTTGCTCTGACTTTCATAGGTTTTGTATGGTTAACGGTAATGGTTACTACGGTAAAATTTTACACTTGTTATATTGTAGAAATTTGTTGGGATTCAATGTCGTTGTGAACAAATAGCCTACTTAGAACTTTATTGAATTAATATAATTTTATTCAAAGTTTATCATGATTCATAAAATGAATATGATCATTAACCTCGTAAAGGAATTGGTCACAAGGTATTAAACTATTTTGACTTAATCATCACACTAGTATATACAATTGCTCAATTATTCTTATAGATCAGACCACGAGTTGATCTGATAAGGTAGTGTATATGCACTCCCACGCATTAAACCCCTTTCTGTGATTTACATCGACGTAATTACATAACCAAATCAAGTTTAAACGAGTTTCAATTACATAGCCGTTTGAACACATGCCAAATATTGTCGTCAAAATTTATGGGGAAGTTACTCCTTTTGTTTTATACGTTTATGTTCGATGATGGGGATAACAACCTTGTAAATGAAAGGGGCAAGGTAGCACTAGATGATTGTGATACGTACGGTTGTCTTCCTCTGGAGATTTTAACAAATTTGACTAATTATCTTGAAATTGCAAGTAATCGAGACGTCGGCAAGAAAAGACAAGAAACCAAATAATGAAGATGAACCAGAATTTTTGACTTGAAGATAGCGTATTTATTCTCTTCAAGATGGAGAAGCCTTTGTTTTTCGGAATGGATTGAAAAACCAGGCACATCTCTTTCTTCCATTGCTAAATCTTTAGGTATTTTGAGCCGTACTGCTCAGAAAGGGGTTAGAGAATACAAGGAGTACATACTTTACAAATTATATGATGGCTTCTCTCTTTTTCTCTTGCGAATTATATATTTTAATTTTACAGTGCCTAATTTCAAGTTGATACTGTGAATGGTTAACCAGTATAAAGTGAATTTTAGATTACTTCATAGCAACATTTCATTTGAAAGGGTGCCGTTTACAAGTTGGATTAACTGTAGATAACTCCTATTTAAAGAGACATAGGGACACTTAGGGCTTGGTATAATAACCAATTACGGATATGTGGCTATGAAGATAACTGGTTGTGATTATCACAAACTATATATACTGGACAGTATGTCGCATAGTTATAACTTCATTGATTACAATTGCTGAATAATTATAATTCAACTTATTGACAAGACGAGCTAGTGAATTAGTAAACTGTGATACAATGATAATAAGTCATTTCTTAAACTCTGACAGTTTCCGTCCGTTTAACTGAGGCCGCTGGAAATATGGGTGTTGAGAAACTCCGGTCAGAAACTTAGAGCTGGTTATCGCGTTTACAAATGGCTAATGCAACTATAAGGTCAGGTAGTATTAATTTACTTAATACTATCATAGGTGCAGGGATTCTTGCAATGCCATTTGGATTAAAATCCAATGGTTTATTATTCGGCACTTTCCTCATTATATGGTCAGGCTTAACCTCATCCTTTGGATTATATTTACAAACAAAAGTAAGCAAATATACTGACCAACAACAATCTGTTTCATTTTTCAGTTTAAGTCAATTAACATATCCATCATTATCCGTAGTATTTGATTCAGCAATTGCCATTAAATGTTTCGGGGTGGGAGTAAGTTATTTGGTAATTATAGGAGATTTAATGCCTAAAATTATGGATAGTTTAAGTGTTGAAAGTTGGTTACTACTACATAGAAATTTTTGGATTTCGATATTCATGTTATTTATTGCTCCAATATCCTATTTGAGGAAGCTAGATTCTTTGAAATATACTAGTATTGTGGCATTATTTTCTGTGGTTTATTTAATAGTATTGGTGTTATATCATAGTATATTTCATGATGCTGCTCAAGAACCTGATTACCAACCACCCCATATTGATTATTTTGGTCCAATATCAATTCAAAAGACTTTGAGTTCTTTCCCCATTTTAGTCTTTGCTTATACATGTCATCAAAATATGTTTGCCATCATAAATGAATTACAACCAAGTGAAGCTGGTAGTAAAACTCGTCAATCTAATATAATTATTCGTAACTCAATTTCAACTGCTTGTATTTGTTATTTATTGGTTGGTATATCGGGTTATTTAACATTTGGTAGTGATGTTAATGGTAACATTATTACTATGTACCCAAGAGATTCAATTCCTTCATTAATCGGTCGTCTTTGTATTGTTATAATGGTAGCATTATCATTTCCTTTACAGTGTCATCCTTGCAGAGGATCACTCAATCATGTAATTTATTTCATTAAAGATGTTATACGAAAACGTAAGATTGGCACTGAAGAGAACGATACATTAATTAATGGAGACGAATCTACTGAAAATTCATTTGATGAATCTTTCATATCAACTACTCCAATGGAAGGTAGTCACGATACTGCAGGACATGATCCAATAATTGTGCCATTGAAATCTAGAGATTTTTATTTCATAACGACGGGTATTGTTATCTTTAGTTATTTAATCGCAATCTCAGTTACAAGTTTGGAACATGTTTTGGCATTTGTTGGATCAACTGGTTCAACATCAATTTCGTTTATATTACCAGGGTTATTTGGATATTTATTAATCAGACCAAAAGATGGGAATCCAAGTAAATTAGAACTATTTTGTAAATATGGTGGATTAGCTTTAAGTATTTGGGGACTATTAGTTATGATTGTTTGTTTAAGTGCTACATTATTTTTAGGGGCTACTCACTAAATAAGAATAATGGAAAGTAGAAGTACAAAGTTATAGACATATATATATACGTAAATATCGTAAATCATTAAACAAGCTCGTCTAAACCACTGGTTGCTTAAGATTAGGGTGCATTGAATTTTCATTCAAACCCTTATCATTAAACTTTTGTGGTTTATCATCCATAAGAATTTCTTTCTTTTCCCAACCAGCAGGTTTATAATATTCTAAATCATTAGTTGGTTGAGGAATTTGTCCATTACCTAAATCCAAAGCATATGGATTTCTATCATCTTTTTGTTCCAAATTAGCAAATGTATGATTAACCTCTCTATGTTTAGCTTCATCAGCTCTAATATATAAAATTAAATCTTTGATTGAACTTTCTGGAGTTAAATTATCCCAATATTTAACTGCAACATCTGGTACTTTCATATTGTCGAATTTTGGTAATTTGCCTGCATCCAACTCTTGGATAAAATGAGTATAAGTACTTACAGCTTCTTCTTCTAAATAGCCTACAAATCTATGACAAAATTTAGGGAAAAATAAATAATTGAAGAAGAAAACATTACAGAATACTCCTTGACCTAAGAAAATGAATATCCTGGTAAACCACGAAGGTTTCCCTAAATTGATGAATGTCAATAAATGCATTCTTTCATTATAAGCTTCATCTAACAAAGTCTCAATCCAAGCTTTATCCCTTTTCAATAATCTTAAACTATGTAAATGTCTCAAGAAAGCGGCTGTCATACCAGGAATACCTGCAACACTCTCTAAGAAAATGCATCTAGTTAACCATTTGTTTTCAGTCATGGGTTTTTTGAACATTCCAGTTTTTGCAGCATTTGGATGTTGATAACCAGTTGCTAAGTCAAACATACTTCTAAAAAATTGAACACTACCATTTGCAACTCTATCACCAAAAGTTAATGGTGGTCTATGATCAAACTTGATTTGTTCGAGTTGATCTTTTTTGAATGGAGGATGTTGAAATAATGGATGTGTTATGAATCTTGTATCATATGGTGCTTGTTGAACCAATTTGGTTGCGATCCCAACAGTAGCTTTTGTTTTAGAACTCATCGAATAAATATAATTGAATGTTATAATGAAGTTGTTCAAGGGTGAATTGACTTGTTATTTATAGTATTCTATTTTACATATATATTTGCAATGCTTTGCGTTGTCCAATAAAAGTGATTGCAATAGCTGTTAGGATTTATTTGCCCGAAAGATAATAAACCGGATCTATTTTGAGTAAGGAAAAAAACGCTTGCTGTAAATGGGTTCATTGTCGGTGAGTCTTCAAGGTCTTGGTAGTTTAGGATATCCATGGTTATTAATTAGTTACAAACGCTGTAGAGCAAGTAGCAAGGTCAATGACATCCATCACTTAAACACTAGTATGCACAAAGTACAATTTTTATAAGCGAAATACTATTGAGCCGCATAAACTCCAAATCAAACTAATAGCAGCCTTCGGAGAAAATAACTCGGAACAATAAGTGGAACATTCATAATCACTAAGGTCACAAGCAAGTAAAACCAATAAATTGAGTCATAAATAAATCGGAATATTAAGGGTGGTCGTACGGCTGCAATTTCTGTAAGTTTTTGGTCACAGATAATTTGTGTCAAGAAATTATGTAAGACAGATCAACACATTACGTAATCAAAGTTTCGTGCACCCATAAAATTAAATCCGACGTGTTACAGGTCTAGAATTGAAACGCGAATTTGCACACGATAGATATCATCAAATTGTATTGTCAAAAGATGATTTGAACTAGAATAAGTCTCCCTACAAGGTTCACTACTGATGGGTAGTCGATCACCTAAATATCTCTCAATTCTTCAAATGCAATTCATGCCGTCTGCCACATAACCTTAATCGTTTATGCCTTGTGAATGGAATTTTCGTTCGCGAATAGAAAAAATTGGCAGAAAAAATTTATTTATTTTATATCATTATTTTCTTTGAATCAAATCATAAGGAAATATAGTTAACAAAATCATTTAACCTATTAAATACCCGTTATATATATATAGTAAGTGATTACTTAAGTGTAACAGTTACTATCATAGTCAAACAGATCAACAAACTTTTATACCCATATTTTTGATTTGTTTTTTTTTTGTTGTCCCCTAGTTGAAAAATCAAACTAGATCAGATCAACACCTAAATACATAAATTTTTTAGAAACTTGAATAAGAAAACATGCCATTTAAATTATCAGGCTTTTTAGGTGATCCATTTGCTATTGCTACCATTTCATTTGGAATTATAACTTGGATCGTTGCAATTGCTGGAGCAGCAGCTGCCGCTTCAAGTACATTCCCAAGATTTACATGGTGGGGGTTAATCTATCAAATATTATTGATCTTAGTTATATTGTTATTGTACTTATACAATATTGTTGAATTATATAAATTTACCTTAGTTGGATTATTATCAATTGCATTTGTTTATACTTCAAATTCTACTAACAATTTGATTTACGATTCCAATGACAGTGGAAGTTTATGTTGTGGAGCAGGATGTATGTTATTAGCTATGTTAAACTTGATATTAATTGTTTATTTTGGTGGACACCCTGAAAGTCCAACCAATCAATTTATTGATTCATTTTCCGTCAAAACTAATTCTCATTCTCATTTAAATGATGGTAAATTCAATAATCATAATTTAGATGCTGACAATGAAGAATTCAAACCTTATAGTAATAATAACGGTAGCCAACAATTCCAAAACCGTAATGGAGGATTCCAAGATTCCAATTTAAGACAGTCTCAATTAACTACTAACAATAATCATATTAAATCTGGTACTCCATACATGTCATCATCCCAATTAAATGGATTAGAAAATTTCTCATCATCCGATATAAATAATCGTGATTTAACTAACAATGGTACTGCTAATGGTAATGGTAATGCTAACAATAGATCGACTATGTATAATAATGATCAACCTGATAGTCAACCAATTATTAACTTTAGATATAAAGCCAAAGCTTTATATAGTTATGATGCAAACCCTGATGATATAAATGAAATCTCATTTGTTAAAGATGAAATCTTAGAGGTTGATGATATTGATGGTAAATGGTGGCAAGCCAGAAGATCTAATGGTCAAATTGGTATTTGTCCAAGTAATTATGTTAAATTGTTAGATTAACCCTAATAATTAATGACAATATTTCAATCGACCTTCGTATATATTTTTAAATAGTTTGATGTATATTAGAATGAACAATTAAGGCTGATTTAAGAATGTAAATAAATCAAAGTTTGGATCGTTAGTATTAAAAATTCTAGAAGTTCCTTCAACAAAGTCTTCTTCCCTGGTTGAACAACTATAGCCAATTCCATTAGAATTCTCAAATCCAATAACTCCTGCTTCAGGATGATTAGGATCACTTATAAGTGGTTCCCAAGGTCCAATATCGATTAAATCATGTTCATCAGCTTGGAACCAAACTAATCTAGCTCTAGCTTCAGGATGGCTAACTAACGAAACATCACTAAACATTTGAACTGCTCCATTATTCGATGTTGAACAACTTGTTGAACCTGCAAACGTTCTTGAGTTTGAAGTTGCCATACCACCTTGAGCATTGAAGGTATAAGCAATGGTAAAATTTAAAAAATTTGGAACATGGTCCAAGACATTTCCTATCGGACCTGCCTTAGTAAAACTTGCAACTGCATTATTTATCCTTTTGAGCCCTTCCATAGTTCCTCGATTGAATAATTCAGTAATGGTTGAAGTAATCAACTCCGGAACACCAGCAGGATTTCCAACTACAATTTGAACGGTACCTACAATCATATTTAATTGATTGATTCTTGTTAATGCCGTACTAATGGAACGACGTACATTAACGTCTCCCTTCAATTCAACACCTAGTTTGGTTTGGGTTGTATAACTAACAGCAAATGAATTTTGCTTTTTTATCAGGGCTGTTCCATTATTATATGATCTAAGTACACTTGAAATGGGTACCTTTTCTCTAGTTATAACATTCATTGGTCCATATTCAATTTCAACAAGCATAGTACCAACATCAGTATTAGAAACTGCAAACTGATAATGTTTATTACCTTCAACAACATAGGCGACTACTTCAACATTTGGTTCTCTGCTTCTAAACCAATTTGACATGAACATGTCTTGATATGCTGGAAATATTGGCCCATTAGCCATTGTAGGGTTTGAAATAATTTCATCAGCTCTTTTAGATATTTGGGGGAAATCTCTACCTTTCGGAATAGCGTGAAGTGGTCCAGTAGGAATTTTATATGCTAATGAAGTGAACTTTTCTGATTCATTCAAGGTAATAGGTGAAGCTTTGACTAAAGCTATTAATGAACTTGTAACTAATGTCAATCTCATGAAGATTGTTAGCAGAATTACTAGAGTATTGGCAGGGTTCTTATAGTCTAATTATTCAGCATATATATGGATTAAGTATGAGCATATCAAATATGAGCATATAAACATTGAACGTAGATATTGCCAGATTCAGCAGATCAAATCTACCAATGTAGACATAGATGTCAACACAGATCAAAACAAGGCAGGTTTAAGACATACGACATAGAAGTGAATCGTATATCCCGGGTGATAGTAAAATACGTGTACCACGCAGATAATTTAACCGCATTAGGAATAGTGATTGAAAAAGTTTGCAAGACGCGTTTAAATATTTAATTTGATAACTCTCAGAAAAAACTACTAACAGACAATATGTCAAGTCCTACCCGTAATCCAAGGAAAAGACAAGCCGATGATGAAGATGACATAATTAGTGATCATTCATCACCTATTCCATCAAGTCCTCCAATTGCATCATCACCAGCTATACCATTTGAAGATGAAGAAGAAGAAATCCATAACGATGTTGAAGATTTAAATCCTAGTGATGAAGAAGATGGTGAAGATTTAATGGATAATATGGAAGGTGATTATAGAGATAATGCTCAACAAGATCATTATGATTTAGGTGATGGGAATATTGATGATGAAGAATATGAAGAATTAGATGCTGCAACTAGAAGAAGAATCGATAATCAATTAAATAGAAGAGATGAATTATTAGGAAGAGGTAATAGATCAAGAAGTCAAGCATTCTTAGATGATGATGATGAACAAATGGAAGGTGAAGAAGTTGATCAATACGGATTACCGGTTCAAAGAAGAAGAAGGAGACAGTATGAACAAGATGGGATGGATTTAGAAGATTTAGGAGAAATCGATCCATTCAATGAAGAATTAAGTTTGGAAAGTTTGAGTGATATAAAAGCAGGATCAATAACTGAGTGGATCTTGCAACCAGCAGTTTCAAGATCTATTGCTAGAGAATTGAAAAGTTTCCTTTTAGAATACACCGACGAAAATGGTAAATCGGTTTATGGTGCTCGTATTAGAGCTCTTGGTGAAGTTAATAGTGAATCATTAGAAGTATCATATGATCATTTAGCTGATTCTAAAGCTATATTAGCATTATTTTTAGCTACTTCACCAATGGAAATTTTGAAAATTTTCGATATTGTCGCCATGGAAGCTACCGAATTACATTATGCTAATTATTCCCAGATTCATCAAGAAATTCATGTTAGAATTATTAATTTCCCAAACACAATTTCTCTCAGAGATTTAAGAGAAAACAATTTAAATAATTTAATCAAAGTTAAAGGTGTTGTTACTAGAAGAACTGGAGTTTTCCCCCAATTGAAATATGTTAAATTTACTTGTCTTAAGTGTTCAGCAGTTTTAGGACCATTTATTCAAGAGAGTCATACTGAAGTTAAAATTAGTTTCTGTACTAACTGTCAAAGTAAAGGACCTTTAAAAATTAACAGTGAAAAGACTTTATATAGAAATTACCAAAGAATCACTTTGCAAGAAAGTCCAGGATCGGTTCCAGCAGGTAGATTACCAAGACATCGTGAAGTAATCTTATTGAGTGATTTAGTTGATATTGCTAAACCTGGTGAAGAAATTGAAGTTACTGGAATTTATAAGAATAATTATGATGGCAACTTGAATGTTAAGACTGGGTTCCCAGTTTTTGCAACCATCATTGAAGCCAATTCAATCACCAAAAAGGAGATTTCTAATTCTAATATAAATATCTTTACTGAAGAAGAAGAACGTGAATTTAGAAAATTAAGTCAAACTAGAGGTATTATTGATAAAATCATTTCATCAATGGCCCCATCAATTTACGGTCATAAAGACATTAAAACTGCTATTGCATGTTCACTATTTGGAGGTGTTCCAAAAGATGTTAATGGTAAACATTCGATTAGAGGTGATATTAATGTATTACTTTTAGGGGATCCTGGTACTGCCAAATCTCAAATCTTAAAGTATGTTGAAAAAACTGCTAATAGAGCTGTTTTTGCAACTGGTCAAGGTGCAAGTGCAGTTGGGTTAACTGCATCAGTCAGAAGAGATCCTTTAACTAGTGAATGGACTTTAGAAGGTGGAGCTTTAGTTTTAGCTGATAAAGGTACTTGTTTAATCGATGAGTTTGATAAAATGAATGATCAAGATCGTACATCTATCCATGAAGCTATGGAACAACAAAGTATTTCTATTTCCAAAGCCGGTATAATAACAACTTTACAAGCAAGGTGTGCTATTATAGCAGCTGCCAATCCAAACGGTGGGAAATATAATAGTACATTAACTTTAACTCAAAACGTTGATTTAACTGAACCAATTTTATCAAGATTTGATATCTTATGTGTGGTTAGAGATTTAGTTAATGAGGAACTGGATGAAAGATTAGCCAGCTTCGTAGTTGATTCGCATATGAGATCACATCCTGATAGTTTTAATGAGGTTGAAGATGAGGACCAAGATATGGAAATCGATACTCCAAGTAAGAAAACTCGTAAACAAATCAATCAATTAAAAGAACAAGAAATATCTCCAATAAATCAAGAATTACTTTCTAAATATATTGCATATGCTAGATCTAAAATTCATCCAAAATTACATCAAATGGATATGGATAAAGTATCAAAAGTTTATGCCGATTTAAGAAAAGAAAGTATTGCTACAGAATCATTTCCAATCACGGTTCGTCATTTAGAATCGATTTTAAGAATTGCTGAAGCTTTTGCTAAAATGAGATTGAGTGATTTTGTCAGTCAAAATGATTTAAATAGAGCTATAAAAGTAAGTATTGATAGTTTTGTTGGTGCTCAAAAGGTAACAGTACGTAAACAATTACAAAGATCGTTTATGAAGTATACTTTACCAAAAAGAGCTTAATGGGTATGTATAGTAGGTTGAATTTATGTAATAGTATACTCTAATTAGTCTCATTTATTCCAGGTTAGGTCGAGAATTTGCGAGTGCTGCCAACTTAACGCGTGTGATGCTTGACTTAGATATGTATGTAATATAATCGTATACGACCTGATAAATACTAACAATAGAACTATACAAAACATCAAGGATTGTAAATTCATACCGGAGAAAGATGTGGAAGAGCTTTGTACAAAGATAATTGAAATATTAATCGAGGAAGGTAATATTCAAAACCTTGATACTCCAATAACGATGTGTGGAGATATTCATGGACAACTTCATGATGTTCTTACATTATTTAAAACGGGTGGTGAATGTCCTGGAACTCGATATTTATTTATGGGTGATTTTGTTGATAGAGGGTTTTATTCAGTTGAAACATTTTTATTACTTATGGCGTTAAAGGTACGGTATCCAGATAGAATATATTTAATACGAGGCAACCATGAAACTCGACAAATTACTACCGTTTATGGATTTTATGACGAATGTTTAAGAAAATACGGTAGTGTTAATGTATGGAGATATTGCTGTGAAGTATTTGATTATATATCACTCGGAGCAATAATTGGAGGTCCAAATGGAGTGTTTTGTATACATGGAGGACTAAGTCCAATGATTGATACCGTGGATCAAATCAAAGTTATTAATAGAAAGCAAGAAGTACCTCATGAAGGGGCAATGTGTGATTTACTTTGGTCAGATCCTGAGGATGTTGACAGTTGGTCATTAAGTCCAAGAGGTGCTGGTTATCTTTTTGGTATAAATGAAGTTAAAAGGTTTTCCCATAGAAATGATATAAGCTTAATTGCAAGAGCTCATCAGTTAGTTATGGAAGGATATAAAGAGATGTTTGATAAAAGATTAGTGACAGTGTGGTCTGCACCTAACTATTGTTATAGGTGCGGGAATATAGCATCAGTATTAGCTGTTGATGATAATTTGAATCGAGAATATAAAGTGTTTGAAGCTAAGAATACTCAGGATATAAATATTCCAACCAAAAAGCCTACAGTGGATTATTTCATATAGTACGGGGAACTTATAATTTTGCCCGAGTTGGCCGATGCTTTTGATAGAGTCTGAATAGTGAGCAATAAGGTTATAGTCTATATGTAGGAATGTATTATATTATGGTATTAGTAAATCGTTAGAAGTACTAAGGATAAGCAGATGGGCAGTGCCAGAAGTATGGGAGGCATAATGGATTCATATTATTTAGTAAGCCGCAGTCTCGTAATATTTGTCTCACAACAGCAGTTCATCAGTAATCAGAGGTAATGTCCGGGTAAAATTAATAATCCTTAGTAATTTCTGTGCCCGGTTTTAAAGCTATAAATAATCAATCTAATCTTACATACATCGAAATTTATAGAAAATAGTCAATTGACACTAGAATATTCAACTATGAAGATCGCTATTATTTACTATTCGACTTATGGTCATATTGACACGTTGGCCAAGACATTAAATGATGCTATTAAAGATAAAGCTACAGTTGATATTTATCAAATTCCTGAAACTTTACCTGAAGAGGTTTTGACTAAAATGTATGCAGCTCCAAAGGATTCATCAATTCCCGAAATCACTGTTGATAAATTGACTGAATACGATGGATTTTTATTCGGTATTCCAACCAGATATGGTAACTTTCCAGCTCAATGGAAGAATTTCTGGGATCAAACTGGTGGATTATGGGCTAGTGGAGCATTACATGGTAAGCCATTTGGGATTTTTGTTTCAACTGGTACTCCAGGTGGTGGTCAAGAAGCTACTATACGTTCAGCTTTAAGTAGTTTTATTCATCATGGTATGATTTATATACCATTAGGTTACGGAGAAGCATTCCCATTATTGACCAATTTAGATGAAGTTCATGGTGGTTCACCGTGGGGTGCTGGTACTTTAGCAGGTGCTGATGGTTCGAGAGTTCCATCTGATTTAGAAAAACAAATTGTTGAAATTCAAGGTAAGAGTTTTGTCAGTTACGCTGCTAGGTTCATAGGTGAAAAATCTTCAAAGTCCACTGCTAAAGGTACCAATGCTGCCACCGCCACTAAAGTTGCTGAAGATACTAAGGAGAAAGTTTCTGAAACTGCAGATGCTAGAAAGACTCAACTGAAACCCGCTGCTAAAGAAGAAGATTCTTTTTGTTCAAAATGTACCATTATGTAGACTACTAGGTAATATAAATTTAATATAGTTAGTATAATGTTTAAATCTTTAATTAAAACGATACATACAGATTTCAATACCAATTATATAATATCAGTCCATGAACCAATCCAGTACTAAGATACAGAATAAAGCGTGAACCATTTCACTGAGATGCACAATAAATTATGCAAACCCCTATACGTAATCTCTTGTCTAATATTCTAGTGTTTCATAGCTCAAAAGGCATATGTGGGAACTAGTACCCTTTTCTTAAGAAGAATCATAATTATCAGTATGAAAATCGAAGTGCCGGAATAAAGTTGAGGATTAGTACTTGAAAGTCTTTTGTTACCTCTTCTTCACTCTTTTCGATTCTATTCGCCTATAAATAGATTGGTTGTCTACAAATAGAAGATACTTCCATTCATGATTCTTGAATAGTTAAATTGAATGAATTTATCTACAGGTGTACGGGGGAAGTGAACTATACCGTTATATTAGTTGAAGTGATACCACCTTTGGTCAGCTACAGGCGTGACCTAATTTACGTATACACTTGTTTTCAGCATACTACAGAATAGACTACTAAAAACAAATGAGGACGGACTATTCCATACCATGAGTAAAGGATTTCAGGTAAATTTGAACTTGATTTAAATTAGTCTAATTGGTGTTAAATATTGAAATCGATAAAAATATCGCGTCTCCAAGTTTACATTAAGTCCACAAAAACACAGTGAGACAAAATACATAAAACAATGGAGAACGTTCCATTAGATGAGTTTAACTTGTTGTATGAAGTCATTGAAGATAGCGAAGAAGATGTGACGATAATATCTAGTGACATAAGTCAGCTCAAGAAAAATACCCAAAGTAGTAGGTTTACAAGTAGTGATTTAGGTTTTGAGGATGTTAAAAAAGCAGAGACTAGAGATAAGAGAGAACGGTTCGAGGATAAGAAAAGTGTGGACGTTGTGATTGTTGGTGATGTATCTGATGATCTGGAGGAAAGTGATAAAGAGAGTGAAGCTGAAGATAGTAGTGAGAGTGAGAGTGAAGCTGACAGTGGGGTTGATAATGAAGTTGATAGTGAAGTAGATAATGAGGTGAAAAAGGTTGATAAAGTTGACAAGGAAGTAGACAAATTGCTGCAGGTGGCGACAATATCTTCAGAGCCGATCAAGGAGGATAAAGTAATACGACAAGAAATTAATAAAGTATTTAATGACCCACAACCAACTCTGGAGTCTCCTGAGGATCCAGAACCCCCTAGTAAAGCTGAACCAGCTAAGCCAGAAGTTACAGTAAAAAATCAACTCAAAATACGACCCTTGAATTTCAAAGTCACCAAAAAAGGTAATTTAAATGATATACTAAACAATATGGGTAACACCAACGTTAGAATTGGACTTAACAGAAAAGTCAGAATCGAATCCCTACATAAGAGACGGAAAGTATGATAAACTTATATTACATGATCTATATAGCTCACAAGCCAGCCGTAAGTATAATGATATTAATGAATGAACGCGTTTGTTTAAGGTAAATGACTATAATTGAACCTTAACTTGTTTATTGCTTGTCTCAAGTTTCCAGCTCTTTGTCCTTTGCCGTTTCTTCACCTTCACCTTGCTCGGTTTCTGAATGTTCTGGTTCTTCTGATGTATCTTCTTTGATCCCATTATAAAAATTACTCCATAAATTACTTACATTTTCAAAATCCTTTCCAACTTGAATCGAATTATTCAACGATCTATTCAAACTATTCAAATTGAGGACAATTGAATTTATTGAATTAGATATATCTTGAATTAATAAATCTCTGTGTTTTTCAAAATCACTCATGATGTTATTGTTTGGTGCTGGAGTACCGCGACTGGGTCTTACTGAGTGAGCGATGAGAATTTTTCTTCATTCCATAATCAGGAATAAATTGACTAATAATGCATTACCTATAATTATTAGACTCTCTTGCCTGATAGATTAATGGATTGATTATAAGCTAGTTAAATGTTATCGTTTAATAATTATGATTAATCTAACATTATATATGACTCTATTAAGTATATGGAAAAGGGGATAGAATTTGTGGATAGAGAGACTTGGGTACCATTACAGTCGGGTTTGCCTGGTCAATTGGCCACTAAAGTGATATTAACCCTAGTCGGGGGTTTCCCAAAGTAGTAGGAATTTAACGGCATTTCTATATGTTTGACAGAAACTTTAAGCTTAAATAAAGAGTGTGTAAATCTATACAAATATGGTCATATGAAATTAATTCACAAAGTTATCTAAGGGGTTAATAATCAACTTAACAACACGTAATGGTTAACGTTGTAAAAGCAACCTAGATGTGAATAGCGGAATTATTTCTGGGGGTCATATATCCTTCGGTATTTGACTCAACTATGTCGTCTCGACAAGTCATCAGTTTAAAGTTAGTCACAAGCATCAGTTGATAATATGAGCTCATACAGGTTGAAGACACTTATGATGTTGGCTAAGTAACCTAGGTTCACAGGTGATGTCATGAACATTTTCGAATTCCCCAGTGTTTGATTTGGTATGGGTTATGTGAAATTACGAGTTCATCATGTCTTACATAGTAAAACAAGAGAAAATTTTACAACTATGTACAGTTCTTCTAATACCTTTCAATATCCTTCAACATCCTTATCGTAACTTCAAGAGTCATCATATAACTGAGTCAATTATATGATAAATCTCGAATAGTAACTTATATGACTCAATAGTTTCAACAAGAATAAATCTCTCTCTATCTAAAACAAATCATACATTCGTATACTACATATATTACATTATTTACTTAAACAAATACTTACAGAAGTAGGACAACATTTTTTACTCGACTTACTGCAACGTTTAAAGTAATCTTTCTTTTCATCAAATTTGGCAAATTTATTTGAATGGGGCAATTCATTCGAACTCATCGAAGAATTTGATGATGTTGAACTGATTGATTTTTTCTTATTAAGAAACATTTTACTATTATTATTTATCTCTTTAATTGTTAAGTTCTAAAATCTATTTGTTAGAATAATTTAAAAACTTTATAATACTCTTTAAATTATGGAATGAATGAATTAAGATCTGTTAAAATTACACACTTGATAAATCTTTTATTTTAGGGTTAAATTAATAACACATAATTTACCTTGAAATAAGTAAAATGAAATAATAAAAATCTGAATATGTTACTTGGTTTTTACACCCAGTTCTCTTTGTTTGTATTTATGCCTTGAAGTGACTTCAATAGAAGACTTACAAAGACTCCCTTTGAAAATAAGAATTCAATTTCTGTTAAAGAAACAAATAACCAACAGTTGGTTCTAGCTTTGGAATTTTATATAAAAAAACGAAAAAAACAATAGTTGAATTTTTTTGAGGGAAGAATTTATGTGTTATTAAATACAAATTTTTTTGTGCGTGAGGAATTTTTTAGCAAAGAGGTACCAAAAGAAAATGTACGACATTGCATATAAAAAGATTTTAAAAATAATTACAACAGAGAAAATTTTTACAACGACATTGTTTAAATTTTAAGGTAGTACTGGGATTTTTTTTCAGTGTCTGGAGAACTGTTTTCTTTTGTTGCTTGGACTTTTAAGTAGTTAAAAGATTATTTTGGAATTATCATGACCCTTGATAATAATTACTGAAATATGACTTATTTCACATATTAAATGATCAAACAAGGCTGTAATCATTATTAATGAATAAATCTCGTGATTAACAGTCACAAATTCATATTACCCGTTATGGGAAATAATATCATGGGGGACATTACTTTAAACCAAGGTTAGCGCTAAAAACATTTTCGTTAATCACGGTACATGCCGACATTTCTCTGAGCGTTTAAACTGTCCTGGTACTAATTGATTAAAATTTAGTCAATTTAGTTGGTCAGTTGTGCGACATCGTATGCATCTGACTTCCGATTTTCATCGACGTCGCATCGGCATCGAGACATTTTGAGGGATTTTTAATATGGTTACGTTACCACAACCAAAAATGACAATTCAATCCCGTTTTGAGTCGACTGTGTAATATTGTTGGAAATTCCAACATTTCGGTTAAAGTTTTATAGTTACTATGTTTATTAACCAAGACAAGAAGTATTCATTAATTAAGTTTTACAAGAATTAAACCCGGTTAATTTAACTTTATTAACCCTCCCTCTTTAATTACGTCATAATTATATACCATTATTTATTGATTTCAAGGGGAATTTTATATTTATCACTCTAATTCTATTTTAGGAATGTTTTTGTTTTCCAACCAGTTTTTTGTTTATCTTGTAAATATGTCTAACATTATGAAGTATTTTCTTTTAAATGGGGTGGCTTTAACCTGAGATTTTCATCTGACTTGATGAAGTTCCCTATGATGTAATTATTTTCAAAGTTTCTCAGGGCTTAGGTATAGATATAATCTTATTGTTTATAGCGGACTTGTAAATTTCAATCTACATTTGCGCTAAATTCCTCAGAATTTCATTGGTAACAATAAGTCATTTCAACTTTATGTGTGGGTATAAGACATTAGTTGATTTAAAGGAATGTTTAAACTAGGGATTTTTAACCGGAGTTTTTGAGCTAAGGGTTTTAAATGTTTATTTTCTTAGCTACAACTCTATGATTGGTAGTATATTTAGAATTATGCCCCGCGCCACGACTTTAAAGTCATTATATTTAATTGACGACACACGACTCGTAGTTATAGTGTAGGTGTTACATTGAAGTATCTGATTCTATTGTTAGATTTCGGGTGACCTATACCAGCTTTTAATTCTAAGGGGTATACGTACACCTTGCGACATTTATAATTAAATTGTCATTCTTTATCCTTATCCTTATCCTTATCGTGGCTGCAATTTCTCCATAATCTTATGCACTTCCCCATAATTTCAAACTCTTATTATTAACCCTTAATTCCAGTTCCTCAAGTTATATGAACCCAAATCTACCCCAACTTTTAACCTGACGACACACTTGAAATCACACCTGCAATCTATATCAGTCTGACATAAATTTGAAACTTCATGGACCCTTCCTGCATATAAGTCGATGACTTAGGGTCTATTGTTAGATTAAATCGAAGTAAGTATGGCAATCTTCAGCCTTGTGTTTACAAGAGTAAAGTGGAGATTAATTATATATTATGCAAATGCTCTCATTATCATTAATTCAAAACTACGTCATAGTGGTCACTACTAATCTAGTTATGTCCCTACTCACTAACTAGTTCATCAAATTTGAAGGTAAAATTCTTTACTTCTACTGGAGGAATTTTGAAGGTTCCTGCTTGAATTTCGTCAAATAATTTGCTTACTTCATCCTGAAAGGTGGCAAGTATTTCTGTGGAGTTTTCAGGATATTGGGGTAAATCCACATTAAATTTGAACCCACATGCTTCAATTATTAACTTGACATAATTGAATAAAGTGAATAATCCTTTTAAGAATCCATAATCCTTTGATATCACTTGATTTTGTTGATGATTCAAAATTGTTTTGGAAAAATCAATTAATCTGATTTTGAAGTTATATTTTGATTCGAAATCTTTTAGGCTGGTTTTATGATGTGGTTTATTATTCAATTGACTTTCCAAATTTAAATCTTCAAATTTCAATTGAGTACTATCAATCTTCTCCTGTTCATTTGCTCCATCATATGCCAATAAAATGGAAGAACCATAAAATCTAAAGCTATCTAATTTTTGTACTGTATCATATAATTCGAAGATCTTAGTCATGAGTAACAAACATCTTATCAATGCGTCATTATCATTATCAGAATTCAGTTTAAAGAATCTTACTAAATCATTTATAAATTCTTGTTCATTCAACAATCTTCCATAATATTTATCTAATACTATAGGTTTATTGTGATCCCACATTTGTAACCCACACAACCGAACACCTAAGGATTTACTGGTACTCTTGGCACACTTTGATCTTTGAGATTCAATCTTTGCAGGTGTCAGATTAAGACCATATTGTCTAGTCCCCAATTTAAGGTCAATTATGAATGGGTGAACAAAATCGTCAGCAAGATCTTCCATTACGATATATTCATTTTCTCCAGAAAAATCGTGTTGTCTACTAGCTTGTTTAGCCCTTTTCTTCTCTCGTTCTTCATTAGCTAATTTTGTTTTAAGATTTTTACGTTCGATAGCCTCTTGTTTGACTAAATCTGTGGTTTCAAGTTTATCAAGAGTATCCACTTTCTCGTCTAATGCATGATCTAACTGTGTCTCATGTTGAATATTATCAACAATTGACTCTTTTTCTATACATTGTCCATTATTTATGTTAGATACTGACATTCTTATAAGTCCATGATATTTTGGCAAGAATTGTCCTAATTCCGGATAATGATTAAGAATAGTTTCATATACTTTGTGTTCATCATTAAGTTTGATCAAAAATTGTTTATATTTATAAATGATTGTATGTCCTCCAATCTTATTATATTTCCCAAGAGTTATTGGGCCTTCCAGTATTTCGGAAATTTCACTATGGTTAACAATACCTTGAATATTCTGTAGATACTGCATTATTTACTATACTTGTCGTTTATTTTCACAATTTGATTTTTTTATGACCTACCTTATTTAGATATTCCTATTGGTTATGGGTGATGTTTGATGATTCTTCATCTATTTGAATTTATGATTTTCTATTATAAAATTTATAAAATTTAAAATTGGTTGTTCAAATACAATCTACCACGAGTCCTTGGTATGAATAAAACGTGCAAATTTTTTGCGCGATGATTTAGGTGATGATGAGATGGCTGTCATTTGTTTATTTTTATTTATATATTAATCAATTAGTTGTGGCGAAGTCTTCAGAATCAGTTCATAGTATAAAAATTTATGACTCGACTGATTCAGATCATCTTAGTACTTCAGGTAATGATCTTCCTTCAGTTGATACTAATTATCCCAATAATATTGCAAATTATGACGTCAACTTCAATCTAAACTCAATGGAATATAGTACCAATATTTCTAATCAATTAGGTTGTTTTCTTATCCTTTGTAGAAATAATGAACTTTATTCAGTACTTGAAACTCTTCAAAATGTTCAAGATCGTTTCAATTCCAAGTATAATTATCCTTATGTTTTTCTAAATGATAAGCCATTTGATACGAAATTCATTAACACTGTCCGTAAATTTTTGAATAATAGTAAAGTTGAATTTGGTCAAGTACCTCCTCATCATTGGTCGTATCCTGATTTCATAAATCAGACTTTGGTTCAAGAAAACATGAATCGGAATCAGTATATTTATAGTGAGTCTCATAGTTATCGACACATGTGTAGGTTTTATTCGGGCTTCTTTTATCAACATCCTTTATTAGCGGATTATAAATATTATTGGAGACTTGAACCAGGGGTTAAATTGTTATGTGATATTAATCAAGACATCTTCCAAGAAATGGAGTCTCGTAACAAGAAGTATGCATTTACATTAACAATGTTTGAGTATTCAGAAACCATACCAACTCTTTGGCAGACCTTTCAAGAATATACCAAATTCCATCCAGAACTTTCAGATAGAGACAACCTTCTTGATTTAATAACAAATGATGATGGATCATATAATTTATGTCATTTCTGGTCAAATTTTGAAATAGCAAGTTTTGATATTTATAGAGATCCACACTATAATGAATTTTTCGATTTCTTTGATAGGAAAGGTGGGTTTTATTATGAAAGATGGGGAGATGCACCATTCCATACCCTTTATTTGGCATTGACCTTACATAAACTGGATTTATGGTGGTTAGATCAAATAGGCTATTATCATGAGCCATATTTACAATGTCCTCAAAATCAACAATTATATGATGAAAACAAATGCATATGTGATCCTGAGTTGGATTTCACTGATACATTTCAAAGTTGTACAGGACATTTCATTAGAGTTTTATCTTAACCTTGCATTATATATACAATACACACTCATGGTACTCCTCTTTGGTACTTATACCAATGCATCAACAGCATCAAGACCTTCTAATTCATCTTGTTGTCCGACTCTCTTTAAAACTTCTTTCTTACTACTCTCCTGAATCCTTCCGTCTAATAATAGTTCGTCCAATATATAATAAGCTTTAGTGAACCCAAAAATAATATCTAATTCACAAACGTTCCCGTATAATTTATCCATTTGTTCAACAAACCTATGAATGATTTCTAATCCTATCAACTCATTATCATCTTGATCTATTCCGATAACGAAGAATAATGAAGCGTACCTTCTATATATAATCTTAATATCTTTATATTCTAATATGTTACACATTTTAGCACGACGTGAAAGAATGAGTGTTGTGAGTTCTTTTGTTATTTTTGATTTTTCTTTTTGTCCAATGGTTTCATACCATTTCGTTAATCTGACTTTTCCTTGTCTAGAAAGTAGGATCAAGAACTTAACAGCCATGTTATGTTTTGCGAGAAGCGAGAACTGGACCAGAACGAGGTTGAGGTTCGCAGAATACTGAAACCGTTTAGTGCAGTGAGATTACACTCACTATCTATATAGAACGAAACCTATAAGCTTATTATGGAGAATAAACGACCAACTTATATTAGTATATACAATTAACTAGAATGCATCTTCAGTTAAATGAGTGGTTGATCTTAAAAATTTAGCTTGATCATTTATCTCTTGACATAATTGTTCATGATTAACTTCCTTAAAAATATTAATTTTCAACTTCAAATCACATATGAAGTATTTCATATTTTCCCATTGAAGTAATTCGAAATCATAACCAATGTTGACTTTTATTTTATTACCGTAAAGTCTAATCCTTTCACCATTGTCTATAATTTTCCCATTTAATTTTAATTCCCATGGGTTTAATTTGGGAAAGTTCGAATGAATAAATAATAATTCACCCTCTTTTGAATTTTGATAATCACTAATTGGATTATATTGCCCCATACCTGTACCTACAAAATTTAAATTTGAATTGAAATATCCCATTGCCTTTAAAAACTTTTTAACCTGATAAAATTTACAATCTAACGCAACACAACTTGCTAAGAAAGTTTCTTTATCACCTTCACCATCTGATCCTTGTGAAAATAATGGATAATAATGTGATGGTCCAAATAAATTATAATATAATGCTAATAATAAAACATTCAAATGCGTCTTTTTGTTAATCATCAATTGTCCAGATTCGTTAGTTGGATCAGGAATTGCTCCTTCATATTGATGAAATGGAATATCTTTAGGATCATATTCATTATAATTAATTTTCTCATAATCTCCAATTAATTCATTATATCTTGGTAAGAATTTATTTTTCTTTAATTTAATCCCAGCTATTTTATAGTACAATGGAGAAGTAGCTCTTTTCCAAAAATCTGGCCAAACTATAAGACCATTTGATTTAAAAGGTTCAGAATCAAATAGTTTATCAGGATTTTGAGTTGGAGTATTATCACTATCCAAGAATAATATTTTTTCAAAACTTGATAATAATAATGCTAACACTTTATATTGATACCCTTTAAATTCAAACTTCTTGAAAATATTATCATCTTCAGAATACTTATTTAAAATCTTCGGTAATAAAAGACATTTAGCATTATATTGAGGGAACACCTTGAAACATAAATTGGATTCAAATTCATCTAATGTTGGAATCAAAACTTCGATAGGAGTTTTTGAACCTAAATCTCTAATTTGCTTGATTGACAATAGTGTTAAAAAATTGAATTTCCCCCCTCCAACGAAAACAATACCATTTCCTTTATAAAAATCATTTGGGGCTCTTTTAGGGATATTCTTTATGACATTAGAATGAGATTTCATCATAAGATTCAATTCGTTTTCATTTAATTGTAAGAAACTTGACAAATATGCTTCGTTAAACACTATACGATTATCCTCACTATCATCATCTTTAGAATTATATCTAGCATGATAAATTCTCTCAGGGTTACGATAAGTATCAAGCTTAAGAATTTCAGGCTTATAGTCATGGAAAATCGTAAAAATGTTATCGAAGAATTTTACCTTCTCTTCATTATAATCTTCAATATATTCATCGATTAATTGAATTTTTCGTTGAGTTGAAGCCATTTCGAAATTGTTAATATTTAAGTTGATTTCAGCTTGTTTGGCAGCAGTTGTTTGCAGAAACGGAGTTGTTTTCCTATAATTAAACCAACTAAAAATTCCATTTTCAGCATTTATCAAACTTGATTCAATGTTAACATCAATATCATTCAACAGAAATATCTGGGATAATATATATATTAGGACTAATCCCAGCATCATCGATATAAGTATGAGCCTAAGCCTCTTCTTCCTTATTATCTTGATCATCTTACTACGTTGATAATCTATTATAATAACGAGCTATTTTTTGTGGAGTCTTTTTGTGCTCGATTTTCCACTTGGGAACCTAAAATGCGGTGAGATTTGCTGCAAAGGCGCGTATTCCAGTAAACAATTACATTTACGGTAACCCCACCCATCGTACCTAATACGCCAATCTTATGGGTGATTAGATCATAAATTTAGTCGAGTTTAATTTCCGATCTTTTGTTTTATTGCTAACCCCGACAGTTTTAGTTTTTGAGCCCTAGCCGCTCTTATTGTTTAGTACTTTATCGGTTGATGGTGGTGAGTACACGACGTTGGTGGAACCAAAAAAATGCGAAGAGCATCTCAAGAGACATCCCAAGACAGCTCAAAAGAAAAAACTGTTAAAGATGTCAGATGATGAATATGATATAACTAAATCATTAGCGATTAATGATTCAGATTTAGACTCAGACTCTGGATCCGATTCCGAAAGTTATGATTCAAATAATGAAATTCAAGATATAATATCCGATAATGAAGATAATGAACCACCTGTAAAGAAGACCAAAGTAGATAAGAATGATAAAGCATTCCCCAGTTTAGAATTGGATGACGAAGGGGCTGGAAATGATAAAGATATATCAAGTTATTTCCTCACCAACAATCCTCAAGTAAAGAAAGCTAAAGCTGGTACTTTCCAATCATTTGGTCTATCAAAAGTGATCTTAGGGAATATTATAAGAAAAGGGTTCAAACAACCAACTCCAATTCAAAGAAAGACTATACCGTTAATCATGGATAATAGGGATGTGGTGGGTATGGCAAGAACTGGATCAGGTAAAACTGCAGCATTTACATTACCATTAGTTGAGAAATTGAAAACTCATTCCCCCAAGTCCGGATCAAGAGCCGTTATTTTATCACCATCAAGAGAATTAGCATTACAAACATTCAAGCAAGTCAAAGAGTTCAGTAATAAAACATCCTTAAGAACAGTTTTACTCGTGGGGGGAGACTCATTAGATGATCAATTCTCATCCATGATGACTAACCCTGATATTATCATTGCCACTCCTGGTAGATTTCTTCATTTAAAGATGGAAATGGATTTAAACTTAGGTAATGTCGAGTACATCGTATTCGATGAAGCTGATAGATTATTCGAGTTAGGGTTCGCTGAACAATTGAATGAATTAATTGCATCTTTACCAACTTCAAGACAAACTTTATTATTCTCAGCTACATTACCTAAATCCTTAGTTGAGTTTGCTAAAGCTGGTTTAACTAATCCTACTTTAGTAAGGTTAGATGCTGAATCAAAAGTAAGTGATCAGTTAGAGATGGCTTTCTTTACTACCAAGAAGAATGAACGTGAAGCTAATTTATTATATGTTTTACAAGAAGTTATAAAGATGCCATTGCCCACTACTGAAGAATTGAAAAAGTACCAGATCGTAACTAAACAGAATCTTGAAGATGATGAAGAGGAAGATGAAGCTAATGATAAATCTAAGAAAAGAAAGTTTAAAAAAGAAAGGTTACCACCTGCTAATGTTTTACCTTCTAAGTACTCCACTATTGTGTTTGTTCCTACAAAACATCATGTAGAATACATAGGAGGAATCTTAAAAGATTACGGTTACTTGGTATCATACATTTATGGGTCATTAGATCAAACTGCAAGAAAGCAACAATTGTATCAATTCAGATCAGGTTTAACCACAGTTTTAGTTGTTACTGATGTTGCTGCTAGAGGTATTGATATTCCTATTTTAGCCAATGTTATCAATTTCACATTACCTTCGTCTTCAAAAATTTTCATTCATAGAGTTGGTAGAACTGCCAGAGCCGGTAATAAAGGGTGGGCATATTCCATAGTTAACGAGAAAGAATTACCTTATTTATTAGATTTGGAATTATTCTTGGGTAAGAAACTATTAACCTCAAACATTTATGCTAGTAAGTGCAAGCTTTTAGAACTGAAAGGTGATTTCACCAAACCTACTGTTTCTTACACTGATAGATTAGTTATAGGGTCCTTACCAAGATTGGATTTAGAAGCATATCAAGAAATCTTTGAAAATATCTTAAAGCACAATTATGATTTGGGATTAATTAGGGATGTTTCGCTTAAAGGTGAAAAATTATTTTATAGAACAAGACAGCCAGCATCTGTTGAATCCGTTAAAAGACTGAAAGAATTAATTGATACCGGGCATTGGGATGATCAACATATTTTGTTTGGACCTGATTTAGAGGTTGAGAAGAACAATTTCTTAAGTAAATTAACAAATCGTCACACTAAGGAAACTGTTTTCGAATTCAATAAAAAAGGTAAAGAAAAAGAAGAAGATAGTTTGGTTGAGTTTATGAATAAAAGACGTAAACAATTGGCCCCAATTCAAAGAAAGGCTAAAGAACGTAAGCAATTATTAGAAATGGAAAGAAATGCAGGATTGAGTCATACCCTTGAAGATGAAGTCTTCAATCAAGAGGCTAATAAAGATGTACCTGATATTGAAGATGAAGATTTGCAATATTTCGAAGATGGTGATAAAGCATTAACTTCGAAATCTTATAAAGATCCTAATTTATACATGAGTCATTATGCACCAAAGTCTGATATCCAAGATCAACAATTATCTATTAATAATTCATTTGCAAATAGTGCTGCTAGTGCTACTTTTGATTTAGATAATGATGATAAAGTTCAGACCAACTCTCAAGTTTATAAATGGGATAAAAAACATGGAAAGTATGTTAATTCTAAATCTACTGATAAGAAGTACATTATCAGTGAATCTGGTCAAAGGATCCCCGCTACATTCAAATCAGGTAGGTTCGATCAATGGAAAAAACAAAATCCAAATGCTGGATCTGAGTCAAGTTCTAATGCGATTGGATCAACTAACATGGTGAATGGTAAGTTCAAACATAAGCAACAAAAGGCTCCTAAATTACCTGATAAGTTTAGAGATGATTTCAATAAACAAAAACAAAAAGTTGACAAGGCTTTGGAATCAGGTAAGAGAGTCAAAGGATATAATAAACCAGGTCAACAACAAGAACTTAAATCTGTTGATCAAATTAGGAAGCAAAGAAAACTTAAAGAACAAAGGAGAGCTAAGAATGGTAGACATTCTAGACGATAAATTAAAGCGAAGCAACGGTGAAGAGTTTTATATTTTAAGAATTACGTCAATACAAGAAATCTTAATACATTCATATATTACTATCTCCTACCATAAGGATGATATCCACCTCTGCCTCTATATCCACCTCTTCTTCCTCCACTTGGTCCACTTGGGACTCCTGAAGGTCCTGATGGGGGTCCCTTACCCCTATCATCGTCACCTCTATAACCTCCTCTTCCACCTCTGTATCCACCTCTAAAGTCACCTCTACCTCTATATCCACCACGACCTCTAAATCCACCTCTTCCGCCGCTTGGCCCTGACGGCATTGATCTAGAAGGTTCAGAAGGTTTTTCTTCATTCAATTGTTGAGGATTTAATGGTTCACCAGGTTGTTCACTACTCTCACTATCACCATACCCAGCTTGTTGTGAATATTGTTGATAATATTGTTGCCAAGCAGCAACTTGTTCTGGAGTCATAGATGCTTGCATTTGCTGCATTTGTTGCATATAAGCCATCATTTGCTGTTGCTGTTGTTGTTGCTGTTGTAACAATTGTTGAGACTGTTGATGTTGATGTCTTGGAGCGGCTCTTTTAACTTCCATTGGTTTGCCTTTTAAGGACAAGTATTTATTGACACATACTCTATCAACAGCATCGGGTGAATCATAAGTGATAAATCCAAATCCTCTAGATCTTCCAGTGTCTTTATCAATCATTAATTGACAATCAATTATACGACCGAATTGAGCAAAAAACTCATTAAAATCTTTTTCATTAACTAACGGATCAATACCTCCAACAAAGATTTTACCAACTTTGTCTTGTTCATCTCTGGCAATTGCTCTTTTTGGATCAATTAATTTCCCATCTAAAATATGATCAGATTTCAAAACTTCATCAACGGCTCTTGAATCAGCAAATGTAAGGAACCCAAACCCTCTTGATCTACCGGTTGAAGAATCTCTCATAATAGTATGATCGATAATTTCTCCATATTTACCGAAATAATCAAGTAAATTTTGCTCAGTGGTATCCCAATTAAGACCACCAATAAACATTTTACCACTACCTCTACCAACATTAGATGGTGGCAAAACATCAGGTAAAGGTGGCATCCCTGGCATATTTGGAGGCATTCCTGGAAAATTCATTGGTGGTGCACCAGGAGCTGCAGCTGGGGCTGAAGTTTCAACTGATGTGGATGTTGAAGATGTAGTCCCATTATTATTGAATTGAGTAGTAGGTTCTGGCTTACTTTCAAACTCAGCTTTAACTTCAGGTTGCGATGTGGATTCAGCTTTAACTTCTTCTTTGGATTCAGTATTTTCCGTCAGAGTGGTTTTATCCTCAACTTTTGGTTGTTCTTGTTCTTCTTCTTCACCATAGATATCCTCAAAGAGGGCTTCATCTTCATCAAAAGTTGACATTTTACTAGCTATTTATAATTATATATCTTTTGTAAGTAGTACAATGATAAGTTATTTATTTAATATGGAAATATTATATAACTTAAACACCTATAAAAATTAAAAAATATGACCCTTTTATATGTTCTGTATTTTTAACGTTTTAGTTTGTGATGACTAAAAGTACTAAAAACTTTCTTATCTAAGAAACTAACAACTAGTGCCCTAAAAAACAAAAATATTCAACAACGTTCTATCTATCGATTCTTTCAATTCACCGTAAGGTCTTTGATTGATTATGATGGATGGATGATGTGTAAGATTCGTTGAGAATTGTGCGACGGTTATAATGCTGGTCTGTGTGAGACACGACTTCTTGGGTTATTTATAGTTCCTAATCGGTTCTTCAAAAAATGAAACTAAAGTATGGTCTTAGTGGTGTTGCTGCTTATAGTAAATTATCTGCTTATGAAGAAACTTACCAAAATATACTGGTCAAATAACCCCCCCCTACCTCATCTCATCTCTTCGCATACTTTATCACCATGAAATCATATATAATAAGTCTTGCACAAGCATACCCTAATTTCAGGCGAGCTGAGTTAGAGTCACTTGCTGATTATCATAATATACCCATAGATTTACTGGCTCATGAAGAAAGTAGTCCGTTTGTCGCTGTACAACTTGAAACTGACGAACAAGCTCGTAAACTTATAGAGAGATCAATTTTAAGTAAAGGTATATATGAACTTTGGGGTGAAGGAGAAGATTTGGAAGACTTACATAAAGATGTCAAAACCAACAGTTCAGATAAATTTGATTTATATAAAACCTGTTCCTTCAAATTTGACTTTGTAGGGTATATGGGAAAGAAATCTAATAAACAAAAGTTCGAAACCATCGAATCCTTTTCATACTTGGCGTTCCAAGGACCTATCAAAATGAAAGACCCTGACCAAATATTCAGTGTTATAGAAGAATATGAAGTGAATGGTAAAGAAAAAGCCACTGCACCTAAACGAATGTGGTTTGGAAGACAAATTCAATTAAGTGCAAGATCCAATAATGTATTGGATAAATATGATTTAAAAAGAAGAAAGTATATAGGAACCACGTCATTTGATGCAGAACTTTCATTAGTATCATGTAATATTGCTCAAGTAGGACCAAAGAAAATTGTCTATGACCCTTTTACAGGTACAGGATCATTTTTAGTGGGTGCATCTAATTTTGATGGATTAACTATTGGATCAGATATTGATGTAAGAGCTTTAAAAGGTAAACAAAATAGGAACATTCAACTGAATTTCCAACAATATGAAACCACATCGAAATTTTTAGACGTACTTACAATGGACTTTACTAATAATGCATTCAGAAATGATTTTGTAATAGATACTATAGTATGTGATCCACCTTATGGAGTCAGAGAAGGATTAAAAGTATGCGGTGCTAAAGACGAACAAAAAGCAATAGGTAGAGAGAATGTTATGATAGATGGTGAAAAGGCTCACTTAAGAAGAGATTATTTCCCTTCAAAGAAGCCTTATGAATTATCCAACTTACTTGATGATTTGTTAGAATTTTCTGCTTCAAGATTACCAGTTAATGGAAGATTAGCATTCTGGATGCCAACGGCTAATGATGATTTCGAAATCAATCAAATTCCTCAACATAAGAATTTACAATTGATCTATAACTTAGAACAAGTTTTCAATAAATGGTCAAGAAGATTATTAGTGTACGTAAGAATGGATGATAGTTATGAAGGTATAACTACTAATGGACTCAAGGATTTACATATAAAGAACTTTAGAGAAAGGTACTTTCAAGGGTTTAGAGAAAGCAGTAAATAGTCACTGTATATATTATAATTTATAAGACCCACCTTGAGCTTCATCAGCTAACTTTTGATCTAATCTGAGACTAGCTTCCTGAGCTAAAGTTAAAAATGGTTGACCTTTGGAATTGAAGAAAGTATTGGTGATTAATGCTCTTTCGTTCCTATAAACTCTAATATTATAATCACAATATATCCATTGTTGTAAATCAACGTCATTATCATGAAACCAAAGTGAATGATCCAAACTGAATATTTGATATTTTAAATATTTAGCACTATACTCAAGATTCAAATGTACAAAGATTCTAATTAACCCACTGGTATCGGACATAAATGCCAAATCCACATACTTATAAATTCTTGCAAGCTTTTCATCTTTAGATAATTTTTCATTGATTTCCTTATTATCAAAAGGTTTGAATCTCATATAATAGCATGCCCTTCTATCCCCAGCTTTGTAGTTAGGATCTTCATTGACATAATTCTCCTCTGGTGGAAAAGTTACTTGGTAAGTACCTCCAATGAAGTCCCTAACTACTGGGAAGTTTTCAATATCTTCTTGACTATATTTATAGAAAGCTGGTTTTGGTGTATACTGGAAAGCGTATGGAACCTGTTTCGGATTAGGGTTAGCTGCCCATTCAATTTGTTTCTTAATTTGGTTATTCCGATAAGTAAAGGAAATTATAGCGATTCCTACTAGATCTGCGTCACCATGAAATGCTTCAACTAAAACTTTGGCATAACTTTTACTTTCCTTTGTGACTTTTACTTTATATTTAATGGGTTTATCGATGGGAATTGGTTTTAAAAATTGCATATGCAAAGAGTGAGGCTCCATATCAGGATCAACTAATTGGTACCCGCTATATAAAAGTTGTCCAACTAAACCTCCTCCGTAAGCTGCCTTTAAGCCTTCTACGAAAACTGGAAGATTGTGATTCCCTACAAAGGTATCATGGTTTATTCTACTTAATGTAAACTGTTCAGTTCTATTCATTCTCGGATTTTTCGCAGCTGACATAGATCCGTTTTAATGTGGCATATTCACGACTTATATACTTATTTCGTTTTTCAAGATTTCTTTTTTTTCATACTTACGTATAATGATCTGTACAGTTTTTAATACTCAGAAAGCATTTTAAGGACTTTCGACCGAAAGTTCGACTTCAAGCAATAATAACAGAACTTTTTTTTTGGGTATACTTTTACTTGTATTGAAGATTCTCTCTACTAATAGAAACTTACTTGGAGATAGGGATGAGGACTTTTTGAAGCAGGACTATGATACTGGTCCAGAAATTTGTATTCATCATCAGCTACATGGCACGATTTTTCCAGGGTACTTTGTGTGCTTGGAGTTAATTTTCACAGGACTCTTATTGACCCGTCTTTCTTCCGTTTTGCTTTTCACCCGATAC
Organism: Yamadazyma michaelii; assembly: GCA_030572395.1. Classification (NCBI taxonomy): domain Eukaryota; kingdom Fungi; phylum Ascomycota; class Pichiomycetes; order Serinales; family Debaryomycetaceae; genus Yamadazyma; species Yamadazyma michaelii. The sequence goes on along the minus strand of JAJLZU010000014.1, from coordinate 157,241 downwards.
GTAGTATCACTCTTGCTATACTGCAGAGATCTTCGGTTAAGCTATGGGGAAGCAATTTAGAATCCTATTTCGGACAGTTTCATCCCAGAGGCAACCATTGAAAATATTTAATGACATACGGTGAATTGACCTAGTTTTCGACCTTATTTGCAACTTGTTGTGCGGCTAGACATTCTGAAAACTTTTGACCAAACTCACCCCTAGCATGTTACAAGGAGGCACGGTTGATTCACAAACATTACAATTAGAATATGAACTATATATTAAATATACTCATTCACTTAAAAAACAATTTTCCTGGGCGGTGTTTTTTTTTTTTCCAAACTTATAACCGTATATTGTTACACCAAAACTATATACTTATTTATAGAGGGAAACCTGTAATTACTTCTTTTTTTTTTAAACTAATAACCGTATATTGTTTCACCAAAACTATATACTTATTTATAGAGGGAAACCTGTAATTGTTTACAAGAAAAAACATTTTCTGTAAAATAATTTTTGTAATTTTTCTCACTTTATATAGCAAATATCCCGATTATGCGGCAGCAGATGCTCTAGTGGCGCAGAGGTTAGCGCTTCGTGCTTATAGCCGTTTGACTGACGAACAGGTTATACCTAAAGTCACGGTCGTGTGAGGAACGCGACGGTCGTGGGTTCAAACCCCTCCTAGAGCATTTGTCCTTTTTTTTTTGATATTTTTGCTGCTACATCCTCTATTCCTATAATCAAGCTATTTTCAACCCTACAGATTATTTACATTACCCCCTAGTGAGTACAGGCACTACAATCAACATACCTAATCAGTCTCATCTCAGTATAGTGCGAAAAATTTACCTCATCTCAAAGCTTAAGTATGGCAGAAAAGATTAGATATTACCTTGAACAGTCAGTTCCTGAGCTAGAGGATTTGCAAAACAAAGGTTTATTTGAAAAACCTGAAATCACTATGATCATGAGAAGAAGAACCGATTTCGAGCATAGAATCCAAGGTAGAGGATCAAATATAAGAGATTTTTTAAAGTATGCAGACTTCGAAAATAATCTTGAAAAATTAAGAAAGAAACGTTATACAAGACTTAGTAAAGTAAACTTAGTTGATACTAAGCCAAGCATTAGTGATTGGGCCGGGCCAAGAAGAATCATCTTCATCTATCAGAGGGGTGTTAAGAAATATCCAAATAATCTTGAGTTATGGGCTAACTATTTACAATATGCTAAGGATAACGGAGCAATTAAAGTCATATATAAGATCTACTCCCAATTATTACAATTGCAACCAAGAAACATTGACGCTTGGTTATCAGCGGCCAAATACGAATTTGAAGTAAATAATAATGCTAAAGGTACTAGGGTGTTATTTCAAAGAAGTTTAAGATTGAATCCTGAATCCATCGAATTATGGTTGAACTATTTCCAATTCGAGTTAACTTATATATCCAAATTAATAACCAGAAGAAAAGTTTTAGGGCTAATTAGTGATAAGCAACAACAAGATCAAATGACTCAAGAAATCAACGAGTATAATGAAAAACTAAATAATGACGATATTTCAGGAGATGTAAACGATGATAAAATTGCATTACCAACTGACGATTTAAGAGATGAATTGAATAACTTACCTGAAGTAGATATGAACATGTTAGGTAATCCTGAAACCAATCCTGCTTTAAAAGGAGACGTTGCATTAACTATATTTGATAATAGTTTAATTCAATTAACTAAATTGAATAAGCTAAAAACCGATGAAAAAGTGTTCGATTTGATAGAGAAGTTTATGAAAATTATTGACAAATTTCCCGATTTAAATCAAGATTATTTATATTTACATATTTTAAACTACTTACAGAGAAGTCAGTTACAGTCCCATGTCAATACCTTATTTATTGATATTCAATTACCAATCAGAACTGTCGATGTCAATGATAAATCGTTTGCTAGTAATTTGCAATTATCAGTTAATAAGTTTTTAGCATATAAATTAAAGCATAAGAATCTTGAATTAACCAATAAATTTGTTGATTATTTAAACGGATTCTTGACCAGTGACAATAATAAAACTAATGAAATTTTAAGGGCAATCATCAAAAAATGTCAACTGTAAATATATATCATAGTCTATTAGTATTCTATTAATCCCTCTTGTTAAGTCCAGCTTCATTGTCTAGCAGCTGATACTTTTTGACTTTTCCACCAACAATTCTATAACTAAATACTAACGTTAACACACTTGCTATAATTGCAGTCATTACCAAATAAATTATGAAATGAGTTGACGATATTGGAATGGAATATAATGGTAAAAGGTAACTACCATCTTTGAAAGGTAATTGGCCTGAAGGGTTATTGTTTGAATTAGAAGCAGCTATGTTATCGTACCATCTAACTGCTAAGTTCAAAGTCAAATCATTACCAATAACAACTCTAGTAACGTTAGTACTTGAACTATAAGCAATGGAACTAACTACTAAATTTTGAGAAGGATCTTTGGTTGAAGGCTTGGTAAATAGGACATTCAATGCTGGATCAATATCTAAATGACTATCATGAAGCTCACCTCTGAAGTTGAATGTCAATGGAACATAAGCACCACCTTTTTCCAAATAATGAGCTTCAGTACTTAATGGTATTCTACAACTAAATGGTGCATCTTCATGAATGTATAATTGGAATAGATGATACAATTCATCACTAAAGTTTATAGTACAGTTCTTGTCTTCACTAACTCCATATTTAAATGACAAAGGTAAACCAGTTTCTTTACAAACCGGAAATGGTACGTAAATTATTCTGTCTTGAGAATCAAATTTATGTTCACCATTTTTATCGATATCACGAGAAATACAATCGAACAAAATATCTTGTCCATATTCGTAAACTTCTAAATCTTTTGGGATTTCTCCATTTTTAGTAAGTGGAAAGAATTGGTTACTTAAAACCAATGGAATTATGTAAAATAATGATAACTTCATTGATCTATTTTTTGTCGCGTTGTTTTGCTACGTCATATGGGTTATAGTGGTGAAGTGTTGGTAAGAGGTTTGAGTGTTTATATGAACATTGAACCTGTCATACAACAAGAAACAAAGGCCGTTTCATTAATAAATGGGAAGGATTTTCATTAATTCAGTTTTAATATATTTTAGGTGAAATTTGCAAAATTTACGTTTCTGTATTTTATTACTATTATACAATTCTACTTTGTCATTTACACATATATACAATTACCTTTAAAGTTCAACCTTGTGAACACCAACCCATTTGAACGAAAAACTCATATATTTTAGATGCTTTATTAACATCAATCTTAAGACTTTGTCTCGCATCTTTTTTCTTTAGAATACCACCATTCTTGATAGCCTCTTTCATAAGTTGACTCTTGATAGACAAGTAAGGTTTAGGTAAAATTCTCAAAGTTGAACATAATTGTTTTTCTTCATTTGATAATAATTCGAAATCTGCTGCATGACTTATATCTAAAGGAGCTCTGACATTACCAACTTTTGATTTGAAGTCTGAAGGAGGAGGTGAAAAATTTCTTGAACTAGTTGAAGCTCCTGATATCATAGATGTTGAACCATTGGCTCCCATATGCCTAGATACTGAAGATCCATTGATTCTTTGATAATGGGCAGATTTTATTAATTTATCTTTTTCGAATTTATTACCGTCTTCTAATAAAGTTATACCATTTCTTCTCCAATTCTGTAATTGATGAATTCTTATTCTACATTTTAATTCAGTAAGTATATCTTTACTAAAACTTTCAAAATCTTTCGGTGTTAGAATCTTAATAAATGCATTGATTTTTTTCAGTAATTCCTTCTCTTCTTTAGGTTTACGTTTATCATTAGCAATATTTTTCCTGTATTCTAGTAAATTATTTAGAATTAAAACTCTTTTTCTTTCAGCTCTAGTAGTTAATCTCGAATTGTAAATCGATAAAACTGTCAATTTCAACTCGATGTCTTGTGCACTGTCATCTGGATCAAATACCATATCTTTGACGTAAATTTCCGCTTCATTTTCAACTTCATGATCGAATTCTAATCTACCAGGCATATAACCTTGAATTTCATGACATAATGGTACCGAACTAACGGTTTTTTGTTTTGGTGGGGGTAATGGTAGATTCTTACGATGTTCCAATCGTTTCTTTCTTTGATTTAAAAATTGTAATGGTGTTATATCACTAAAATCCTTATCAGTTTCTGGCAATGGATAATCTTTAGAATTTAAGTAAATGTCAGTATAATGCTGAGCAACTTCATCTTTAAATCTATTCCCTATATGATCACTTATATCAGCCCAATTACCTAACCCGAAAGTTTCACAACCTTGAATCAATAATAATTCTTCATCCGCTCCCCAATCTTTATCAAATATAGGGTATGTGTTTTGTTCAACTATTTGATAATCATGCCATGGTTTATGACCATTGGTTGATGATCCTGATGCAAAACATGGTACACATAAATCATAATCTGTACATATAGCACATTTAATTCTTATACGATTTGTACAATCACTTGAACAAACATCACAATGAAATAATCGAGTTTTGCTATCCATATTGATTTATTTTCACGTGATAATGAAAACCTGATCTTGTAATTGATTGATTACAATATTTTTTGATTGTATTTATGTTCAATAGTTCTCAATTACCTAAAGATTGTTATAAAAGTATCCGCACCGATTTTGAACTCAAGTCACGGGGTTAGAGCCAGGTGACTCAGGCTCAACGCGCGACATAATTTTAGTATGCGACACACCGACATCAAGGCCGAAAAATAACAGTCACATTAGTCAGGTGCTGAAACTAACCCTCAAAAAATTTTTTCTGAAAAATAACCCAAGCTTAAGTGAGAAACTTGAAAAGTTTTTTTCAGATTTATACTTAGAATAAATTAATTATTAAGAATGGTATGTTTAAAGCGATATTAAAGAAAGAATGAAGTTATGAATAAAATATGAATAAATGACAAGTGTTATATACATGAAATAAGTTAGAAAATAAGATCAGCTAAGAACAAAGATGAATATTCAACAATATCGTCTCACACTAAAGAACTCATCAATAATCAGTTAAAATGTAAATCAACGAAGATTCAAATGATTAATCAGAGAATAAGAGAGTATTCACCATCAGTCCAAAAACTGTTAACTCATTCCTATGTTATATATAATTTAATACTAACAAATTTAGGCTCGTGTTAGAACTAAAACCGTCAAGAGAGCTTCCAAAGTTTTAATTGAAAGATTTTATCCAAAATTAACTTTAGATTTCGAAACTAACAAAAGATTAGCTGATGAAATTGCTGTTATTCAATCCAAAAGATTAAGAAACAAAATCGCCGGTTACACCACCCACTTAATGAAAAGAATTCAAAAAGGACCAGTTAGAGGTATCTCTTTCAAATTACAAGAAGAAGAAAGAGAAAGAAAAGATCAATACGTTCCAGAAGTCTCTGCTTTAGATTTATCCCACACTAACGGTCAATTAGAAGTTGATGCTGAAACTGCTGATTTAGTTAAATCTTTAGGTTTCAAATTACCAGTTCAAACCGTTTCAATTTCTTCTCAAAGAGGTCCAAGAAGATTTGCCAAAAGAAATTAAACTGTATTTATAGTTTCATCATAATAAATAACTCGTTTTATTAGCTTACCGATCTAGCAATTATTCTATTGGTTTCATGTTATCTGAAACTGTCAAAGATTTTCCAAGCTTTGATTTCCAATTTCTGAAACTCTTCAGTCGTATTGTCATTCAATCCATGCAAATTGCTAGTGTACGTTTTAAGTTCATTAGTGATTTTAGTGATTCCTCTGATAAACAAGTACCTTTTGAACATTAATTCTAATTGTAAATTCTTTAATTTTGTCATTAATTCTTCATTATATTTGATCCATGCTATGAAATCCAAATCTTCAGGGACTTTGGATTTGACCAAAATTTCATTCTTTAAAGGTGATCCAACTTTTTTAACTCTTTCTTTCGAGTTGGTTGAATCCTTTAAGACATTTCTAGGAGTTAGTTTAGCTGAAGACTTGGTTAATGATTTATAAGGTACGAGCTTTGAAGATTGAATATATCTATTACCAAATGGAGTTAACTTTGCAGCTTTTACGGTCGATGAACCGGTAATATGATATTTCCGTTTTTTATCATTGTAAGTACTTGAAGCTTTAAACTCCATTGGATCGTTGTCTGAATCACCGCTATCTAATAGAAACCCTTGAAATGTCAGTTGATCAATAGGATTTTGAGCACAACGAATTCTAATAGGCAGACTCTTATTCATTACCCTTCTTCCATGAGGTGTATGGTCAATCCTTGCCGTTTTATCACCGTTAAGGCTTTTACTTGAACTTCTACTCTTTTTTATTGGGCTATTGAAAGATTTCTGAATTATAGTCGAATCAAATTCTTGAGTTCCATGATGATTTGACTTGCTCTCCTCCGATTGGTCGACCTCATCATTAACCTCTTTTATAGGAGAATCAGATACATTAAGCCTTAAGCTACTAATTGAAGTATCAATAGGATCTAAAGGAGTTAAAAGCTTTTTTGGTTTTGTGATCATAGCCGCTCAGGTGCAAAACTTACATCCGAGTTTTAACTAGTTTTTACCGGGTTTTTGTACATGAAGTTGTAAATAAAAAAGAGACAATAAATTAAACAGGTATTCATTATAATTGGATCCAAAAGATCACCGTAATCTATATACAGTCAGATTTTCGTATTTTTAATTTCTGACAACTTGAGACTTATGCAATATTTATACCTTCTATCATAACTGATACAAAATGACAAATAAATAAACTATGTAATTTAATAATCTTCATGATCAACTAAAATACTAGCATCAAAATATAAACTTGGATTAAAACTTGAAATTTTTGCACTTTTACATTTACCATCTAATAAAATTTCACTCATAATCTTACCAGATCCAGGAGCATTATTTATACCCCAACAAGAATGGCCAGAACATAAAAACAAATTACCGACATTAGTTTCACCAATCAATGGACCCAGGGAGGTTGGCACATCAAGTACTGGTAAGTAACATGCTTGTTTCTTTAAGATATGACCTTTACGTAAATTTGGTGAAAACTTACCAACTTGATTGAATAATTCATCACATTTGGCAGTCACTACTTCGACATCATCAGTAGTTTCCGGAACATCAACTGCACTATCACCTTCACCACAAACGTAAACTTCATCTTGCCTTGCATAAATTTCTGGGGATATATAACTAGTATTAGTTTTAAATTCAGTAAAAATAGCATAAGGGCTAACTGGTTGATCCTTGAATGGAGCAATTGTAATTGAATGTGCACGAAGTCCACTGATTGGGCAATCTGGTAAGATTTTGGAAGTCCATGGTCCAACTGTCATTACAATTTGATCACCGTAAAGGTCAACTATTTCAGAATCATCCTCTGCCTTTTGACCAGTTGGTTGATATTTCACACCAACAGCCAGATCCGATTCGACTGAATATATGATTTCATCGACTTTACCCAAGATTAATTCTAATGAACCTTTACTTAATTCAACTGCTTTTTTCAATATAAATGTAGTGAATTTATAAGGATGTACTTGACCAGTAGTGTCAGTTGAACCTAAAGTTGAACAACTATTGATCAAAGCGGAATTAATCCAATTTAAGTTATTAGGTAAGATCTTGTTTTTAGTATTTGCTGCTTTCTTAGAATGTTCACTTCTCCTACTGAATTTTTTTGGAGGTTCTAAACTTGATGAACTTTCACTGCCTACTGTATTTGAGCTTGATAAAGTACTTGAAGTATTAGTACTATTTAGACTTGAAGAGTTCTCTAATTTGTCGTCCAAAATTTCTTCATCACTAACTAAATCTTCATCTTCAACATGACTTATATCACCTTCTAATGAAACTGTAGTTAATCTTCTATAACCCCATTCTTTTTCTCCATCGTATAAATCACTTAATTCTTGATGTAAATTAAATGATAATGGAACAATTTGTGATGGGAATGCCCATAATGCTAATAATCCACCAGCCTTACCTGATGCACCACCTGCAACTCTTTTACTTTCAACGATAGTTATATGATACTTACTTGGATCAAACTTTGGATGTGTTACTATGAAGTATGCTGTACATACACCTATGATTCCGGCACCACATATTATGATATGTTTTTTGCCTTCTGCTTTACCTGATGGTAATGAATTAAATTTTAGGTAATCACTCATAATTTTGTGATATTTCAATTGATTTCAGTGATTGTTTATATTAATATCCTTGACTTCTATATTTTTCCCTAACCTATGATTTAAGTTTCTTATAGTTTAACCTTTATAGGTATTATAACTTTGTTGATAAGGAGGTTACACGAATAACTAAATGATTATAAGAGAAAACTTCGCACTATCAAAAAAGAAAGTGACATTACAAAAAAAATCACTCCATTTTTTATGTCTGAGATTGCACCATTTTTTTAGTAACACTTGGTCTTTTACTAAGCAGACAATAAAAATATTTAAATATTTGAATATTTGCCCCTCAAATATGTTCTCCTTAACTTTAATAATTTTCTTTTATTTATAAATAAGAATGGGATTCCGCTTGTAGATGGGGTTACTATTTGTGGTACGATTATTTACTGATAACGTGGAGACATGCGATATTTTAGTTAAAGTCAATTATAGTTATACTTGCTATACATACTTAGTTACAAATTAAGCATTATAATTCGTAAAGCCTCTCGTTGCCTTTGAAATCGAAGTTTCTTAAAAGCGTTTCTACATAAATACGACATAAAATCGGATGTTTTTTTAAAGTGTCTGCGTATTTTTTTATCTATGTCGGAGTTTTTGTAACTAAGGACCTCATACCGTACATGCCTTGTTATTGTAATTATTTACCAAATCTACCGCGTAAGCATCTTATTATGTCCGTCAGCCCAAGCATTGAGGCACTTCCCAACCGTTGTTATTGTAATATCCGCATTAATGTGTCCAGAGCCCTGCGTTGAAACAATCGTCTGTATCAATTGGCAAGCCCCTTTTTATTTTTAATCTAACTCGTCGTTATTTGGATCTCTAGATACATTCCACTTCCCATGAGAACTATATTAGTTGCATTACATATGGTCTGTTGGAGCACTTTTATTTCTGTAATATTACCCGGACTGTTGGTCTATCCTAATCTATTTATTGATAAGGCTTGTTCATCAGTTAATTCCTGAAGGCTTGGATGTGATAGATTTGGATTCTGGTAGATCATGTATTCCTATATAATTTTAAAGTATGAAATAAAGTTAAGCGGACATTAAATCAATAAAACCAAGGTGTCTTTTTATATGCATGTCTCGAAGCCATGATAGTTGGCTTTGATCCGGAGTTATTTTCTATATATAGCTTCTAACTTTTTGATACTTGTCACTTCTAACCACTTTCACGGCCAGTCACTTTGATTATGGTAACTTCTCCTTCTTCTGTTTGCCCGTTAAATTATTGAATATTTTTTTCAATTTCATTAACGCAACTGTCATTATCATTAATAAAATTGTCATTATTAGCTTTTCATGTTTCATCCATAATTGGTAATCCAAGAATTTGACCTTGTCTAATTGTTTGTTTTTTATATAAATGTCGTTACTATGCTTAGGAGGAATCCAGTATGGATCAACGGGTTTGTACATATCATGTAATTCAACTTCGTTTTGTCTTCTTTGATCATTGATCAATTTATTGAAGATTGCATATCTACTTGGACGACTATCAATAATGTTCTGTGGCGTTGGAGGAACTTCCAGCAAAGAACTTGATGTAAGGATAATGGTGTAATGAGGTGAAGGTAACTTTCTTATGATTTTCCTTATGAACTCATCATTTTGAAATATCTGATTAGCTCTTTCTGATGAATCTTCAGATAGCTCATTGAATTTCATACTAATTACCTTGGTTCTAACATCAATATAATTAATACTATTTTCATCTTCTGTATTAGCATTCAAAATTTCAGCATTACAATTTGAGACAATATACTCTTTTAAATAGTCTAAGTCTAAGACATCATTTATAAATGGTAATCCATAATTGGTTGATGCTAACATTAAGTATTTAGTTAAGAATGGCCAATTATCGCTCTTTCCATCATTTAGATCACTATATCGAAGTCCTGGCATATCTAATATTACATATTCGTCTGATGAACATTCAGTAATTAATTGTTTGAGTAAATTAGTTACAGTTTCTCCACTCTGTCTAGTCAATGGTTCATCAATATGATGTCTGACGCCCTTAACAAGCCTGTGTGAAGCTAATACCAAAGGAACCGCCCCAAATCCTAATACTGATGGAATTAGTAGTAAAAACCCAAGGAATAATCTCATTGCTGATTCGAACAGATTTTTCTAGATCCCGCGATTTACCAGGTACGTGTTTCAGATTTGCGGTAAAATGTTTCAGATTTCCTCGTCTATACAATTATATAAAAGGGTTAAAATGACATTGTTCAATCGGTACTTTCTGTAGTATGAAAGTTTTTTATCTTTGTTTATTCGTTTATGTTTTCAGCGTGGTTGTAACCAATTATGATATTGTAACCATATATTTGCAGTACATTCAACCTGATCCGACTGTTTCAATTGTGACAAACAATGCACCAACAACAACCACTACTCCTTTATCAAGTCCTTCCCCTGACATTTCATATTCAGGTTCATACTCCTTTAATCAATCATTTGCAGATTTGATACTTCAACTTCATAATGATAAACGGTCTATACACAATGCTACAACATTAACATGGAATTCTAGTCTTTTTGAATACGCTTCAAGAATGACTCAATCATATGACTGTTCTGGGATCTTGACCCATCTGGGAGGCCCTAATGGAGAGAATCTAGCTTTAGGATACTCCGTGGATGGTACCGTCAATGCTTGGTATGTGGAAGGTAATAATTATGCTTATGATGATGGAGGTAACGGGGTTTATAATCACTTTACGCAATTGGTTTGGAATTCGAGTGTTACTGTAGGGTGTGCTACGTCTTACTGTAATGAAGTGTGGGGTAATTATATAGTTTGTGAATACTATCCACCGGGTAATATTATAGGACAGAGCTCTAAAAATGTGTTCCCTCCTGTCGAGTAAATAGTAAAATTGATATATATATTAATTATACAAAAATCCTTTCTTCTAAATCGTGGTATTTTTGAAAGAAAAAATTCATCAACTTAACTAATTGCACGATGTCAAAAGTTCCACCGGTTTCTCTGATAGAATGCATGGATAATTGAGGATTACCTAAATCTATAGTTCTTATACCTAGTTTTGCAGCCAAAAAGGGTCCAATAGTTGATCCACAAGTAGAATCATTCTTCACGACAAACAACTGTAAAGGAATTTCGTGTTTAGTACCCAAGTGTTTAAGTAATACGATACCAGGAGAATTAGTCGAATATCTTTGATTAGCATTAATTTTAATTACTGGACCTTTATTTAATTCTGGTTTATGTTTGTCTTCATATTTGGATTTATAATTTGGATTTACGGCATGTGCCATGTCTGAAGAAATCAAAAATGATTTGGACATTGATGAATAAAATTCACTTGATAATCTATGTAAGATATCAGGTAAGAAAGAAGAATCAGCACCTTGAGCTGATTTTGAACCAATTTCTTCATGGTCAAATAAAGATATCAAATTTATACCTTTGAAATTACTCAACCCATTTCCGTCTGCCGTTTCTTCCAGGCTCTCAATCAATCCGTTTGTGGCACAGAAACAAGTTTCAAGATTATCTAACCTTGGAGAGAAAATGAATTCATCATTGATACCACCTAAAACTGATTTTTGAGTATCAAATAAAAGTAATTCAAAATCTTCAATATCAGTATGAGAGACTCCAAGATCTTTAGCGATGATGTCGATTAATGACTTATTGTGTCTCTTGATTACATCCTGAATTGAATAAAATTCCTCAGGTTTGATATCAGGTTTGCAGCCTTCTGAATGATCATGGTCTTCTCCAGATTCAAATTCTACTTGTCCGGCTATTGGTGCTAATTGGTCTTCTTTATTGAATTCAAACTTATTACTCAGTTCACGATTAAGATGAATAGCTAAGGTAGGAATTCTTAATAATGGTCTATCGATTTTAACTAGTCTGGCAACGTATTGGTCACCTTCTTTAACCATAACTCTACCAGCAATACTCAAATCTCTATCAAACCAAGTATGGGCAAGTAATCCACCATAACATTCAACCCCAATTTGAATATACCCTTCAGATGTACGATTACTTATCGGTTTTATACGAAGACATGGCGAATCAGTATGACCTCCTACAATTGCAAATCCATCACCTGGTTGGTACTGGCCACCAATTGTGAATGCAATTATTGAACTGGAATTTCTAGTAACGTAATATTTAGAATTAACTGATAAGCTATTAATATCCCAATTTTCCCTTTCTTTCAATTCAACAAATCCTGCTTTTTTCAAAGACTTAATGACAGCTTTTACTGCATGGTAAGGAGTAGGTGAAGCATTAACAAAATCTAAAAACTCTTGAGCTTGTTCTATAGCGTAGTCTGACATCTTTTGAAGTTTCGCAGACGATTTGATGCCGTACTGTTATAAGGTAGGGCCACTCTTCAATCTATGGAGAATTGAATTGAAGTATGAAAGGTTGCTATCTTTCAATTTCTATCATTATTAGTTCCTGTTTAATGCCCATTCAAACATTTTGATTTACATTGTCATGTGACCTACAAATCAACACGTATGAGCCAAAAAGTATTTAAAGCTGGATTGAGTAGTATTATACGTAAACCCCAATCTTGTGCATGCTTGAAACACCATCTGATTTCTAGAAACCTTTCTTTATTTGACATGACTTAGTTGCCTCCTTGCTCAATTACAATGTCACTAGTTGTGTATTGAAGAGTTTATACGATCTATTACAAAGATCAATAATTCCATACTCATACAATAGCTATACAATATCTATACAATTAATCTAAAAATATTTGAACTTCAAAATCTTCTTCAAGTTCAGTATCGCCCACTGACTGTTTCAAATTCAATTGCTCATCATCAAATATTAGTCTTACTGTTGATAAATTTATTGACAGTTTGTTGATGTTCTTCTTAGTTAAATAAAATTCTAATACCTTTTCAAGCTTGGTGTCACTATTGACTTTAACTTCTATTCGTTTGTTGTCTTTACCTTTCAAACCAATTTTGAAATAATCACCGTCATCTTGATCAGCGTCATTACCCAGATCAAGAGCTATTTGATTTGCTTCTTCGTCACCTTCCTCAATACCAAATTCTTTGAAGACGTCATTATTATCATAATCATCTACCACGTCTAATTCAACATCGTCATCAAACACAGGTTTCTTCAATTCATCATAAAGTTCCTTGGCATTACCAACAGTATTCGCTGGTATCAATAAACATCGTATTAATGTGTACCCTTCACCTCCAACATATGTTAATTGGTTGGGAGGAGGTGGTGGGATTCTTAAAGTCAAAGGTTTGAAGAATGATTTGATTTCCATTTGTCCTGTAATCCAATAAAATGTTAATGTGCCATATGCCACATGAGGTGGAATCTGACGTTTTTTCTTATAATAATCCACTATAGCTACTAAAATCTGATGGAAATTTTTGTTCCCTTTGGTTTTGAAATAATTGGGCTTAGCTCCTTCTATTTTAGGTATTACTTCAAGTAGATACAGTCTTTCAGTTTCATTTGTTTCATTAAATTGGTAAGTTTCGGGAGTATCTTGAGTATCACGAATTTGATTAATTGACGATAAAATCCCCTCATAAAGATCCTTATCATCATCCTCATCCTCATCATCATCATTGTCTACTATGTGTTCTTCTTCAACGCTTACTTGACTTATCCGTATAAACTTCGTCTGTAAATCTTCTTTCTGTTTCTCTACTAAAGTTTTACTTTTAGATCTAGTTATTATTGGACTTGCATCGATAGCTTCTGCGGGATCCTCTTTTCTTATTTCATCAATGATCTCTACTTCATCGTCAAACGATTGAACTGGTAGGGGGTTTTCATCTTTGGTGTCACTCTTGAGCTTTTTCACTATCTCACTAGGTTCTCTACTAGCACTTCTACTTTTCTTTTGTTTCTTTTTCTTTCTTTGGAAACTTCCTAATGCAAAAAAATCATCGTCTGAATCATTATCGTCTACTCTTTTTTTGGGGGGACTATTATCATTATCTGTTAAAGTATCACTAGACATCAGAACCACATAGATTTCGCGATAAACATAATAATGCCTGAACAATTAAACCAACCTAAATCTGTGAAGGATTTGACTATAAAAGCAAGGTTTCCTTTCGACTATGGATGCAATGAAACATTCTTCCAGGCTGCAATTGATTACATGAATTTCTGGAACGATAAGTTGTTCACATTTAAAGAATCAGAATTGTTAGCTATTCTTCCTAATAATTTAGAACTCAATGAACTGGTTGGTGACTTATATAGAACTTTTCGTGGCATAGACGTAAATCATGTAGACCAGGAGAAACTCATTAAACAATTGGGACTCAAATCTTTAACTGTCAATTCAGAAAACCTCGAGTTTAAACAATTCATTGAAAGTAAACAGCGGTTAGCTAGGTATATAAACTGTGGGGGGTTAATAACAAGTCTCAAGTTTTCACCCGAATCGGTAGAGGGGAAAATATACCTTGCAGTCTCAGTAGTGATAGGTGATGATTTGGTGGGAAATAAAGAATTGAGTATCTTTAATCACAAACCAGGATCTCTTAAGACTGCGATCCAAATTTGGCTAATTGATGAGGCTAACAAATCATTTGAATTGGTTAAACTTTTCGACACTTCGAAGTTTGGTGCATTTTCTGACCTCAGTTGGTTATCTATAACTCAATTGGAATACATAGGAGTCCTTAGTGCAATAGCTAAAGATGGAGAGGTTCACTTGTTATCACTCTCGGAATATCCAGAATTCGGAATTCTTGAATGCACTTCCCATAGGTATGGAATGAAAAACCAGAATGGTGTGGTTCCAATAACATGTTACGACTATATCAACGATAATAGAATTATTGTAGGAACTACTGATGGATCGATAGCAGAATTTATCTTGCCTACTTTCTTAAGTACTTCATTTGCTCCTGGTGACGAGGATCTATATAAACCTTCGTTCATTCATAAGGTGTCATATTCCCCTATTTCCTCGATATCCATAGGAAACCCATCTGAAGGTAAATTCCTCATAAATGTCAATTCTCATGGTGGTGCTGGTGTAACTATTGATTACGATAACTTTTTATCTAGAAGACTATACACTTACATGTCAATACTTCCCACAAAGTATCATGATAAATTACAAGTATTTCTAGCTTCTGAAAGTGTCGATACTGTAGGATTTATTATGGCCAGGCATCCTCATGATAAACCAACACTAGTTTTGAAGACTGATGGGATTATCACCAGTACAGCAATAACTAAACGATTACAGACTCCTTTGGTACTTATAGGTAATAGCTTTGGAGAAGTTTATATTGTGAACATAGCTAGAAGAATTCTTGTAGCAGGGAAGAGCAATGGTAAGTACTTGGTACCTTTAAAGTTATGGAAAATCGCCTACGAAGGTCCCGATAACATTAAAGTAGTTGAACAGTCACAAAAAGTACCAATTGAGAAACCAAATAATATCAGTGCCAGTCCTAACGAAGTTGTTATATCGTCCATTGATTGGAATGATAATAGGTCCAATAGTTCCTTGTATGCATTTGGAACTCAAAGTGGTCTAGTAGTCTTAGAGAAATTGGATCAATGATATTGTATATGAGTGTATATTAGCTTAATATTTAGGAACGTTTGTATCTATATCATCGCTCCATTTATTCAAACCCCCTATTATATCTTTTACATTCGTGAACCCAAAATTATCCATGATAGTTTTTGCAGCTATTTGTGAATCATTACCATATCTACAAACCACGAAACAATCATTGTCTTTAGAGAAGTCCTGTGGTAAGTAATCATCAATCAGGTTGAGTTTTAAAAAATTTGAACCCCATGGGATGTTGATGGAGTTGGGTAACGAGGTGATTTGAAATTGTTCTTCGGGTCTTACATCTATTAATAAATGTTTCTTATGATCTTGTGAAACTTTAGCATACTCCTCAACTGTTACTCTATACTTTGGATCAAGAGTATAAGGTAATGCTCTACCACAAAAAACGTGATAATCAAGTTCATTATTTTCGATTACTTTTTTTGTTACTATTGGGCTATCACCACATACTACACAATCTTTTTGACGATTCCTCATTTTGAAGGTACGGTACTGATTAAATTCAAATCCATAGAATGCTCTCATAAATGGTTTGAAGTTATTTTCATAGTAACCTATTAACACCTTAATAGCTTCTAAAGCCATATTTAACCCTATTATCCCAATAGCAGGACCTATTACACCACCATCTTGACATGAAGTAATTGAATCTGGTGATGGTGGTTTAGGATGAAAACATCTGTAACAAGGTCCTTGATTATTATAATTCAAAATCGTCCATTGTCCATCAGTCTTAAGTCCTGATCCACTGACAACCGTTTTACCTAAAATCACTGCTACATCATTAATCAAATATCTAACAGCTGGTGCATCTGTACAATCCAAAATCAAATCATACCCTTCAAAGATTTCAAATGCATTCGAATTGTCTAACCTTACCGGATAAGTTTCAACGTTAACATGAGGATTCAATTTACTTATATACAATTTAGCTGAATCACATTTTAACAACCCAACTGTTTCTGTAGTATGTAAGACTTGCCGATGTAAATTACTTACATCAACAGTATCATTATCCACGATCCCTATTTTACCGATCCCTGATGCTGATAAGTATAAAAGTGCAGGACATCCTAATCCACCTGCTCCTATGACCAAGATTTTTGCATTCTTAAGTTTGAGCTGATTAGGTAATGATCCAAATTCTGGCACTATCATTTGCCTACCATACCTTTTGTATTCTTCAAGGGTCAAAGTAGTATCCCCTTGGTCTTTAGTTCCCTCTACAAGAACCTCATCCCCTCTTAATTGTTTATTTTCTAATTCTAAAGCATTTATTCGCTGTATAAGCTCTTCTCTAGAGAGATGCTCCATAGTTAGTGCGACCTCAGCAGATTCCCACCCATATATGAAGCACAAGTATTTATACCCTTAGTGAAGATAGAGACTTAGAAATAAACTCAGATTCAGTTGTATATTTGTATTTATACGATTTTTTGTTTAACGAAAAACAGTTTCAAGTGGTTTAATTGATAATAACAAGTACCGATTAAAACAACCAATTGAACAATAGTCCATTTAATAACTCTTGAATTTGTTATTTCAGATTGGTCTCTGAAGAAGGCTTCTCTTTCTCTAATTTGTTCTTGTTCAAAATTGATCTTTTCTAATTTAATGTTCAAGTTTCTAACTCTGGCAGTTAAAGCATCAACTTGATTGGTTGATTTGGAATCAATGTAATCATTAGCTGATCCAACAGCAATATCAAAGAATATTCTATGTTTTTTATTGGAAGTACCATCTAAGTAAATTGGTTTGATACAGAATTTATGTTCACCTTGATCTAATGAAGTGAATGGAATATCACCAGAAGCTGATGCTTTTTGGTTAACAACTCTATGGTCATTATCAAAAGTTTCATCAACGGTAAATTCTATTCTTAAATTGTTATTTGAAAAATAATCGTTGGTATGTTCGTTATACTCAAGAGCTTCGACTTTGGCAACAACTAAAGTATCTCTTGGTAAATCTTCAAAAAAACATCTGGTAGTTCCTGTATTCAAATAGAAATGTAAAGCATTAGTGGCTTGAATGAAGAAAAGTAAGGCTCCTAAAAATTTAATGCTTTGAATCATTATTTTGATTGCCAGTGAAAATGATTTAGTTGGAGTTTTTCAACGCGCGTGTAACTTAAAAATTTTCGGACACCGAGTCTAGCACTACGTAACCTTACTGCGAATCTACTGAGAGTGTCGTTGATCTAGTACGATATAATACATTATGCTGTGGTCTATTCACGATTTTTACGTTTTAACTTACTTACTAAAGAATTAACATCTTCTCCTTTACTAACTTTATGTTTCTTTTTTGGCAAATCTTCATCATAGTTTCCTTGTCTCTTTGATCTTTCACTTAATATCTTCTTCATAGTATTAGTCTTCTTGAAATCATTACTAGATGGATCAATATTATATTCTTTTTGTTCAAAGATTTCTTTGAAACGATCATCATTCAAATCAATTTCGAAGTTGTCTTGTGCTTCACTAACTTGATGTTTCTTATTCTTCTTTCCCTTCTTCTTTTCAGATTTAATGATATCTTTCATATTAAAATGTTGATCTTGTACTTGATCCTTCTCGTCCATCATCAATAACTCCAATTCAGCTTTAGCTTTATCATCAATTGGAACCGGTTTTTTATTCTTTTTCTTGTCTTTAGACTTCTTACCTTTCTCTTCAACTTCTGGTTGTTGGGCTTTCTTTTCTTCTTTGAACTTCTCTAATCTTGCTTTACGACGTTCTTTTTGTTTACGTTTATATGCAGTTAAAGTATCTTCTTCTTGCTCCTGTTGTTCCGCTTGTGCCTTTTGTTGGTCAGTTAATCCAGGATCAAAGGTTATTTCCATATCAACATCTTCTTCTTCTTCTTCAACTGATGGTTTACTGAATTTACCTCCTAATAAACTTTGATATTTGCTCTTAGTATCTTCAGCATCTTCTTCTTCACTATCAGATGCAAGGTATGCTTTGAAATCCATTTCGTCGATTTCTTTTTGGGAAAATGATCTATTAGCAATTGCTAACCTTTCCTTTGGAGTTTCATCCCAGGTAAGTTTAACCTTGGAGTGTTGTAATGCATCAGTGACAAATAAAGTATTAGGTTTGTAATTGGATGGGATCTTAGTACATCTATCTTTAGCTTCAGATTCATCGAATTCCATCCCTTCAGGTACGTATCTCAAATCAAAAATGTTGGCAGTAGATTCGTATTCTGTACCATCAACATTCTTATATATGGCAACCGCAGTTGCTATACTATCACACTCTACAACCGCATAGTAATACCTTAATCTTTGTAATTGATAACGACGTAAGGCTTTACTATCGTAATCCTCGGCATCTTCCTCTTCATATAATTTCTTAGTAGCTTTTTCCAAATCGACAGCATTAGTAGTATCTAATTCAATATCAGAATCATCGTCAGAATCTGATTCCTCTTTTTTTGATTTCTTGAATAATTCTCTTGATGGCCCTTCAGTTTCTTCTTTTTGCATTTGTTCTTTACCGAATTCTGATGGGTAAATAGTAATAGACTTGATTGCCCCACCTTTTGGTACAAATGATACAAATGTAGCCATTAAATCAACAGCAGTTAAATTGTCCCAATCCATATTAACTACAGCAAACGTAGTTGATGGATCACCTTCTTCAACTTTACCCTGTTCTAATTCAACATCAGATTCTTCTTCTATTTCTTCATCTTCTGATTCTGAGGATTCACTATCTGAATCAGAAACATCACTCAGTTCAACTGAATCTGCTCCTTCTCCTCTAGCTCTATCTAGAGCACTTATAGCTGGATCCTCTTCTTCTTCTTCCTCTTCTTCAGAACTTGATTCTTCGTCTTCTGATTGTTCGTCTTCTGATTCTTCTGATTCCTCTGATTCTTCTTCTAACTCAGCTTTATCTTCTTCCCCTTCTTGTTCTTGTTCTTCTTCTTCCTCATCACTTTCATGTTCATAGAACTTGTCTAAATTAGACCCCTTATCCTTTATCTTTCTTCCATACCTATCAATAGTAGCTCTCTTACCACTTGATCCAGCATTAAGTTTTTCTAATTCTTTTCTACTAAATCTATCATCAACCTTAACTTTCAATTTATTTAGATTTGGTAACTTGAATCTTGGATCTGAATGAACGGAGGCAAATCTAGAATCATCGGTTATTGGTCTATTTGTATCATGGCTATGTTTTTTGGATTTATTTTTGTGAGGTTTGGCCATATTGTTAGTATGTGGAATTGAAAAAATTGAGATGAGATGAAGTCTCAATAAGCCGCACTAGTAGTAGAGATAACAATAAATATATTAAAGCCCATAACCTAACCAAACTAACCCATTTAAATCAAACTATACAGATCCGCCAGACCCATGATTACCTACTAAACCAACCATTTCCATAAATGCTCTTTCTTCTCCAACATTTCTGAGATTAACACTTCTTCTTGCTTCTGCTTGTTTTTGTTCCCATTCCCATTGTTTCTTTTGCTCATCCAATTCTTTTGTTGATCCGACTCCCCAGACTTCTAAATCAGTTATTATAAATCTGTCTTCATAATCCTCGTTTTTGAGTTGATATTGATGTGACCTTTCAAAATAATTATTGGCGTTGCCACTATTGATATGTCTGAAAACAGCGAACTCTAAATTCGACTCAATGGTAAGGGAAATATCACCGGGGAGGTACTTCTTAGTACCATTTTTATTGACTGGTTGATCATTTCCAAATCCTAATCCCATACCCAAAGTATTTAAGTAGATCAGTTCTCCATTCAAAGAATTATTTGTGGATTTAAACCAGTCAAAATGTGGTGCTAACTTACATATAACAGTACCTACATCACCAAAATTCTTCTTATTAGAAAGTCTCCATGGTTGAGAGATTAATACAGCATACGTCAATCTATCATTATCATTTTGCCAGGATCTGAGATGATTTTCCAGCGATCTAAAGAATCTGGGGAACTCTGAATCAAATTGTAAATACCTTTTGTTGGTAGTAACAGTCTTATTTTTAAGTCTTTTGCCTGATACTATCAAGATTGTTGGAGCTTGCCATTTCAAAATCTTCAGCTCTAAGGATCTCATTGAAAATCCGGCTTCTTTACCTATATATAACTTGATAAGATTTTCTGAAGTTATTTGAGTTTCTGCTCCTAATGTTTTAAGAATTGTACTTATAGATGCGATTGTTGAATGATTCAAAAGCTTTGAACCAGTGAATTGCTTGGTTTCAACTTCGATTTCATCTTGAGGGTCGTCAAAATTGGAGGAAAGGAACCCTCTTTCAAATAATACCAAGAACCCTGACTTTATAATATCAAGTATAATATTATTGTCGTTATTGAAAAAGTCACTATACTTGAATTTTGTTTCTGTTAAATCATTTGGTAAATTGATATCCATATATTTTAATATTCTAAAAGCTGACTCTTCAAACTCCTGCCAATTTTCAGAAAGAAGTCTCTGAAGAGTTTGGTGCATTTTAACTTTACTACTTTGTGGAATACAAAGAATTATCATGAAGAGCGTAAGTAATTGGTGTAAAGTATTTCCGGGGATGTACAATTCATTGATATCAACATTGTCATAGTTTTTGAAAGTATCTAAACTCTTCCAAATGATCCTTGGTAATAAGTCATCACCCTCATTGATAGGTTTTCTAGATAAAAGCTTATAAGAAGTTTGAGGCTCTTTGTTGCCATCATACTTAAGAAAGTTAGATAAACTTTGATAAGCCAAACTTATAAATAAAAGCTTGTTGTAATCATAGTCGAATTTAAACCTTCTATACCTACCACTATGGAAAATGGCTGCAACAATTAAATCATCAACAGTTAATGTATTACCTGGAAGGGATTCTAAATTTCTGAAAAAAGGAATTGATCCGACCACTTTTATTGACTCGTAAATGATTTGGCATACATTGGCTAATTTAGAATTTGAAGATTCTGACTTATATGATAATTGGAATAAATAACTTAGATCACCTGGTGTGAGTATATACTTTTCATTCAATTTTGTTATATTGATTTTGGTAGCAATTGATTTTGCTTCAATTGGTTTGAGGAACAATTTACACTTTGATTTAAACAACTCATCTATTTGATCTTTAGATAACTCTATGGTTTCATAGTTACCATCAGTACTTGTAGATTGGCCCATATCCGAACAGTGCGCAAGTACATAACAAGCCAAGATAATGACAAGAATTAAAGTGAAGTTAAAATTAAAACTTATATTACGATATGCTAACTATTAAGAAAAGAAATCAGTTAATAACTCTTTGGATCTCATTTCAACCTCATATATATATCTTTTGACTTTATTCATAAAATTATTATTAGCATAAAGTTCTTGAGCTTCTTCGTCTATAATATTAACATTTTCAGATGAGTATTGTTTAATTAATGATCTAGTAAATGATACAATTACTAAATTTGAATAAAGTCTGGCAACGACTGTAATGATAATAGTTGAAAACGTTAAAAACAATTCTCTTGCTGGTGATGCAGATTGTGATAAATTAGTTGATGTTGTTAAAGAAGGAGAATTTTGAGGGCTTGATCCAGTAAAATCTTGATAATCTCTTTTTTGATTATGAGTGGGGTTAGTATCTTCACGACTAAACCAAAAATAAATGAAATATAATGTATATAACAATCCAAAGATCGTATCAAATGTAAAAATTAAACAAACCAATGACATTTTACGAACATTCTTAAACCTTTCAGTTAATGATGATAATCCTGATATATAAAATGGTAACATAACTATACATGAAAAATTATATAACCATTGCCAGAAATTTATAGGATGTCCAGTTAAAAGTGATAATATCCCATAAGCCCCTCCGGCTTTATTTAATATAGTTATACCTAGTATTAATTCAACTCCTATAAATAAAGATATTATCCCTAAGAATTTCTATAGTTAGTAATGATGGTTTACAGCTTTAAAGTGGAGTACATACTTGCGGCAATATAAGTATTAAACTCGATGATAATTTCATTGTAAATGCTTTATAACAGAATCAATGAGATAGATCGAAGTTGAGTATTTACAATGGGATTTGGTGGATGCGAAAAAACCTCAAGGTCATCTCGTAGTTACTATGTCTAAAATAGATGAACCAACTTATTCAAGCAGTGATGACAGTGACTCGGACTTTAATGATACTGGTAATACCCAACAGAATGGGTTACCGAAAACCTTAACCGATAAAGGGGATATAGTTACAAAATATGCTGATAAAATTAAAGTGGATTCCATAAAGAAAGGTCCTAAAATAACTAAAGATAGAGCTAATAGAGCTACCGTCGAACAGGTTTTAGATCCAAGAACCATACGATTCTTAGCTAAATTAATCAATAAAGGTATCATTTCCAGAATCAATGGGTGTATAAGTACAGGTAAGGAAGCTAATGTATATCATGGAGATCATGAAGATGAGAATGGGAATATTACTAAAGAGTATGCCGTAAAAATCTATAAAACTTCAATCTTAGTGTTCAAAGATAGAGAAAGGTACGTTGATGGAGAATTCAGATTCAGAAATACTAAAAACCAATCAAATCCAAGAAAAATGGTTAAAGTATGGGCTGAAAAAGAGTTTAGGAATTTAAGAAGACTTTATGCAAATGGTATTCCATGTCCTGAACCAATTGATATAAGGTCACATGTTTTAGTTATGGAATATTTAACTAAAGGTAAAGGACAACCATCTCCCAAATTAAAAGATCATGATTTCAAAGATCTAGAAGAAATCATTCATTATTATCATCAAATGTTATTCTATATGAGAAGAATGTATCAAGTCTGTAGGTTAGTTCATGCTGATTTGAGTGAATATAATTCCATTGTTCATAATGATAAATTATACATAATAGATGTATCACAATCAGTTGAATATGAACATCCAATGTCATTAGACTTTTTAAGAATGGATATTAAAAATGTTAATGATTTCTTTTCAAGAAAGAAAATTAATGTTTACCCTGAAAGATTAATTTTTAAGTATATAACTGAAGATAATGAAGTTTTAGGAATTGTGGATAACTCAGATGAAGAATTAGCTAAATATTTAGATACATTACCATTAAAAGGAGACGATGATGATGAAGTTGAAGATGAAATCTTTAGATCTGTACACTTAGTAAGATCATTGCACAATATTGAAGATAGAGACTTTAATAAGTTCTCCGAAGGGAAGATTGATACATTAACTGATCTTTTAGGCAAAGAAATGAATATTGATGAAGAGAGTAGTAGTGATGATAGTGACAGTGAAGATGATAGTGAGGATACTGACAGTGAAAGTGAAAGTGATGAAGAAAGAGAATTTGAAGAAAGAGAATCCGAAAAGCCAAGAGGTAAAAGGTTTGAAGATAAAGATGAAAAGAAACAAAGAAAAGAAGCTGCCAAATTATCAAAGCAAGAGAAACGTAAGACGAAAATGAAGAAACATATAAAGAAGAAGATAATAAATAAGAGGAAGAACAAATAAGAGTTATTTATAGACTGTATATAAAAGAATGCATAAATTTAATTTCTAGGGTCCTGAGAATACTGGTTGTGGCCTAAATAGGCAATATGTGAGGTGATATAACATGGTGAGGTTTATGAGGTAGCAGATATGGAAATTTGATTCAAATTTTATTAGATAGGCTTGAATCTTACATAATTAGTAATCCAAATCATTACCCCGGCCGGGTGGCATATCGTAGTTGTCGAATACGATTAAGCCTTATAATTCCCCTCTACTCCAGTTAAAACCGTTGCCAGTCCGGGTAACTCGCGCTACCCGGAAATTCTCGAATTGCTCACTGGATAAAAAACAAGGAATTTTAACAAGTATAAGCATATTAGGAAATTTATAGAAGCTTTAACCATATAATTAATAGACAATGGAACAATATCTAAAAGATAGTCCTGGAGATTATAACAACTATGATAATCTGAATAATCAATACAATCAACAAGACCAAGAGAATCAAAATTATAATGATGCAAATTTAGGGAATAATTTTAGTTTAAATTTAGAACAACCATATCAAAGTAACATTAAAGATGAATTTGATGGGAATCAATTCCCAAGTATTCCTGGGCTGGAATTCTTAAGTCCAAATATGAATGAGGGAGAATATTCTGGGTCTTTTAATAATGAACCATTTTTAGATGATTTAGATAGTTTTAATTATCCAGTTCAAACCCAAACTTCAACTTCACCATTCAATAACAATAATATAAATCCTCAAAATTTGGATGAAGTAATATCCCCAAATAATCATAATACAAATAATCAATTTCTAGATAGTCAATATTTTTCCCCACCCGGTAAACAATCAATTGATTTAAATGCTTTAAGTCCTCAAATATCAGCTTCAAGAGGTATACCATTTCAAAATATCAATAATTTCAATTTGAATTCCGGTTCTTATTTATCACCACAACAGAATTTATTATCGCCAACTTCAACTAATTTTGAGAATAGTTTGGATACTTTAAGATCACCAAATTTTGGTTCATATTTGAATTCTCCTCCTCAGTATAATAATCCAAGAAACATTTCTCAAAATTTAAGTTCAAGTATACCGGATAATTATTTATCAACTAATAATTTAAATAGTGGAAACCTTAATTTTAATAATTCGAATTTAATACCAAATACTTATCAACCAAAGAGTAACTTACCTCAAAACGATTCAAGTAATCAATTAGGAACTTCAGCTCCAAGTAATAATTTAGATCCTCACTCATCATCCAAACAATTAAGTAAAGAAGAAAAATTGAAAAGGCGTAGAGAATTCCATAATGCAGTTGAAAGAAGAAGACGTGATTTAATTAAAGAGAAAATAAAGGAATTGGGATTATTAGTACCTCCCTCATTATTGAATCCTCAATTGGTTGCAGTACAAACTTTTCAGAAAACTGCTCAATTAAATAACGAAGATATAAGTGAATTATTAAGTACTGTCAAAGTAAAAGAATCAAAACCTAATAAATCAACAATTTTAAATAAATCAGTGGATTATATAAATCACTTACAATATGTTTTAGAACAACAAGAGAAAACCAGGAAACTTTTAGAAGAAAAATTGAATAGTCTAAGTGGCACTAATGATTTCAATGTTAACAATAATTTCGAGCCTAATTATACTAATAATATAAGTAGTAATAACTTCATGCAAGATTTCCAGAACCAACAATCTGGTGAAGATAATTTTAATCCTGATGAATTTTTTTCAGAAATTATAACTGGTAATGATCCTGCTTAATTAAGTAATGATTATAAATGACAATATACGTAATATCTGTAGGCAAGTCACCTGACCGAAGTGAAACTAGGAATTCACATTGGCCTTTGAAACTCTTATCATTCTCAACAAATCTCCTTAAAGTTCTTAGTACTTTAAGTCTATTTCTTGCCTCTCTAACAGCATCCTCATAATCTCAGAAATGCGGTCAGGAATATCGCGTATGACTGAACCAGAATCCTTTACATCATTTAGAAATCAATTCAGTAATTGGAATCAAAGAAATTCTTCTTCTTCAAGACCTGCCCTTCCACCATTATCAGAATGGACAGATTATGTTAAAAGCGGTGCTAATGATATTTATAATTCCCTTCCCACTTATAGAAATGAAAATCAAATTCAAGAACCTTCATGGTTTCAATTAAGCAATTTTGAAAAACTTATTGGGTTTGCAATGTGTTTAGCAGGTTCCGTACTTTGCTTTGCTATAAGTTTTTTCATGTTCCCGGTGTTAGCATTAAAACCTAGAAAATTTGGAATGTTATGGTCTTTAGGGTCTTTATTATTTGTCTTATCATTTGGTATATTACAAGGTCCTAAGAAATATACCATGCATTTAATATCAAAGGATAGAATAATTTTTTCAACTATTTTCTTTGGGTCAGTATTGGCTACATTATATTCATCAATAGTATTGAAAAGTACAATTTTCACTATAATAACTGGAATAATTGAATTATTTGCTGTATTATATTACACATTAAGTTACTTTCCATTTGGAGCTCAAACTATGACTTTTTTCACTAGCTATATGATTGGGTGGTTTGGTGGTTTCATTGGTGGGATCTTATAGGTTGAAGAGAAAGTCTAATTCAGGTTATATTAATAGAACTTGGTGTATAGAAATGATAATGATTTAATATATTTAAACAAAATAAAACTCATTCATACCTCATACCTCATACCTCATACTCATACTTCGTAACTCCCAACATCATAACTCCTCTTGGCTACCCAATAATGTTAATGTTATAGTCAAGACTCTTCATTTTTCAGTGCCTAAGTAAATTTAGAGTTTTTCTAATTTTTCCTTGATAGCAGTATGCAACTTATTCAATTTGTCAAAATCAGTTTCCTGAGCTGGCCATCCAACCCCTAACCCAGTCTTTTCATCATTCTTTGGAATTAAATGGAAATGGACATGGTTAACAACTTGATGAGCAATTGTACCATTATTTTGTAAGATGTTATAACCTTTCCCTTCTAAAGAATCATTCTGATCCAAATCTAAAGCAGCTGTTAACTTTTTAACAACTGGTAAAATATCAGCTAAATACTCATCAGGAATATTATGGAATTTTGGACCATGGTATTTTGGAATCACTAAACAATGATAATCCGCTAATGGTTGAATATCCAAGAAAGAATAAGTGTATTTAGTCTCAATTAATTTTAAAGAAGGAATTTCTCCTTTAATAATTTTACAAAAAATACAAGAAGCGTTCGATGCCATTATAAATTATTTTTGCAATTGACTTGATTAAAGTTTTCACTCCAACTAATGAATCTCAAGGTTTAGTCGCAGTTTTAGCGGGAGCTGAGAACAATTTAATCACAGTTAGTCGCGGAAACCCCAAGAATTCTACGACACAGATTATCTAAGGAGAGCGAGGGACAAATCGCCACCCGAATTTTGCTCACTTAAATCAAGTTCATTTTAATTTGAAATAACTCAATTGTAAAATGACTGGTGAAGATAAGAAACCTTTAGTTGATGCTTCAGGGATAAGAGCTGAAGAAGATAAAACTGCTACTGCAATTTTAAGAAAGAAGAAGAAAGATAATGCTTTAATTGTTGATGATGCTACTAATGATGATAACTCAGTTATTACCATGTCATCAAATACCATGGAATTATTACAGTTATTTAGAGGTGATACTGTTTTAGTCAAAGGTAAGAAACGTAAAGATACTGTATTAATTGTATTAGCTGATGATGAAATGGAAGATGGTGTTGCCAGAGTTAATAGATGTGTACGTAATAACTTAAGAGTAAGATTAGGTGATATTATAACTGTTCATCCATGTCCTGATATCAAATACGCCAACAGAATTAGTGTTTTACCAATTGCTGATACTGTCGAAGGTATTACCGGTTCTTTATTCGATGTTTATTTAAAACCTTATTTTGTTGAAGCTTATAGACCTGTTAGAAAAGGTGATTTATTCACTGTAAGAGGTGGTATGAGACAAGTCGAATTTAAAGTTGTTGAAGTTGATCCTGAGGAAATTGCCATTGTTGCTCAAGATACTATCATTCATTGTGAAGGTGAACCAATTAATAGAGAAGATGAAGAAAACAACTTAAATGAAGTTGGTTATGATGATATCGGTGGTTGCAAAAAACAAATGGCTCAAATCAGAGAATTAGTTGAATTGCCTTTAAGACATCCACAATTATTTAAGTCAATTGGTATCAAACCTCCAAAAGGTATCTTGATGTATGGTCCTCCAGGTACTGGTAAAACTATTATGGCGAGAGCTGTTGCCAACGAAACTGGTGCATTTTTCTTCTTAATTAATGGTCCAGAAATCATGTCTAAAATGGCTGGTGAATCTGAATCTAATTTAAGAAAAGCTTTCGAAGAAGCTGAAAAAAATTCACCTTCAATTATTTTCATTGATGAAATCGATTCAATTGCACCAAAAAGAGATAAAACTAATGGTGAAGTTGAAAGAAGAGTTGTATCTCAATTATTAACATTAATGGATGGTATGAAAGCTAGATCAAATGTTGTGGTTATAGCAGCTACTAATAGACCAAATTCAATTGATCCTGCATTGAGAAGATTTGGTAGATTTGATAGAGAAGTTGACATAGGTGTACCTGATGCTGCTGGTAGATTAGAAATCTTGAAGATCCATACCAAAAATATGAAATTAGCTGATGATGTTGATTTAGAAGCTATTGCATCAGAAACTCATGGTTTTGTCGGTGCTGATGTTGCTTCATTATGTTCAGAAGCTGCTATGCAACAAATTAGAGAGAAGATGGATTTGATTGATTTAGATGAAGAAACTATCGATGCTGAAGTTTTAGATTCATTAGGAGTTACTATGGATAACTTCAAATTTGCTTTAGGTAATTCTAATCCATCCGCTTTACGTGAAACTGTTGTTGAAAATGTCAATGTTACTTGGGATGATATTGGTGGTTTAGATTCAATCAAAGCTGAATTAAAAGAAACTGTGGAATATCCAGTTTTACATCCAGAACAATATCAAAAATTTGGTTTGTCACCATCAAAAGGAGTTTTATTCTTCGGTCCTCCAGGTACTGGTAAAACTTTATTGGCTAAAGCTGTTGCCACTGAAGTTTCCGCTAATTTCATCTCAGTTAAAGGTCCAGAATTATTAAGTATGTGGTATGGTGAAAGTGAATCAAATATTCGTGACATTTTCGACAAAGCTAGAGCTGCTGCACCAACTGTTGTATTCTTAGATGAGTTAGATTCCATTGCTAAATCAAGAGGTGGTTCAAATGGTGATGCTGGTGGTGCAAGTGATAGAGTTGTTAATCAATTGTTGACTGAAATGGATGGTATGAATGCTAAAAAGAATGTGTTCGTTATTGGTGCTACTAATAGACCAGATCAAATTGATCCTGCTTTATTAAGACCCGGTAGATTAGATCAATTAATTTATGTTCCATTACCAGATGAATTAGCTAGATTATCAATTTTGGAAGCTCAATTACGTAACACTCCATTGGAACCAGGATTAAAATTAACTGAAATTGCTAAAATTACTAATGGATTCTCCGGTGCTGATTTGTCATATATTGTTCAAAGATCAGCTAAATTTGCTATCAAAGATTCGATTGAAGCTCAAATCAAATCTCAAAAATTAAAAGAAGCTGATTCTAAGAATAGTGAAGATGTTGAAATGAAAAAAGAAGGTGAAGAAGAAGTCGAAGAAGAAGATCCAGTTCCATATATTACTAGAGCTCACTTCGAAGAAGCCATGAAGACTGCTAAGAGATCAGTTTCAGACGCCGAATTAAGAAGATATGAAGCTTATGCTCAACAAATATTAGCATCAAGAGGCCAATTTACTAATTTCAGGTTTAGTGAGGGTGAAACATCAGCTGCTAATACTGACGCTAATAATAATAATTCATCTGGTGGTGCTGCATTTGGTAATACTGGAGATGATGATGATTTATACTCATAAACTCCTCATCAATAATTCAATCATTTTTGTCCTATTCAAGGTTTATATTGTCTCGATTATTTTACAACTAGTTTGTAAATATACAATTAAGTTTTACTCGGTTGCTTTAAGCAAGTATATGTATTTTTCTAACCTATAAAATATTAATTTAATTAGTATCAACATGATACATCAAAAAAAACCTTATCTTATTTTAGGTTTTATAAACTCCATTAAATAGCTAACTAGCTTTAATCTAGCAACAATTTAGAATAATTGAATCATGCTTAATTAGGAGGCATGTAACCAACGGAGTTACAAATGGATTCTACTTTAGCTTGTCTTGATAAACCCTCCCATGGATTTTCTAATTTTTCCATGATTTTGTCCAAAGTATTATCCTCAGCAACTTTTAATTCATTGTAGCTACGAGGAACTGTAACTGTGTAGATAAGTGGTAATCTGATGAGTTGGGTTCCACTGTTGGCTTGGTTTGAAAATCTAATATTCATCAACTCTTTGTTTTCTCTACCCAACTTTTCAATATCGCTTACTTTTTCTTCAATCCTGGTCATTCTGTTTTCTAAACCAGTCATTTTGTTTTCTAAACCAGTCATTTTGTTTTCTAAACCAGTCATTTTGTTTCCTGAACCAGTCATTCCAGTTTCTAATTTGTTAAGCCTACTTCCGATAGCAGCAAGTTGGTTTTTAATATCTTGCAATGTATCATTGATAGTGGACATTTGATGATCAATATTCAAACGGTAAGACCTCATATCTTGCAAGTCATTAATCCGTGACACCATCCAAGCAGCTGAACCCTGAAATGTATCCAAATTCAAATTGATGCTAGTTGATGCACCCTTGAGGTGGCTTACCAACTTTCTTCTCAACTGATCTAATGGTTCACCGTCATCTACCGTGATTTCATAAAACTCTAAATAATTTCTAACACCAATTTCTGACAAATCTGTGTAATGTATTCCTTGGGATGAAGGACTTGGGAATGAGCCATCATCTTTGGGTAACAAGTATAAAAAACCATCATCAACCTTATTCAATGAAGACAATTCAATTTGTTTTAAAACAACTAATGGTTCGAATTGTAAACCGTACATTTGAAAGATATTTCTTACAGTCGCAGGATCATTGTCGTCTAATTCATAAAAACCCCAAATATGGTTGGTGTTATAAAATAAAGAATCAATTGATACATCTCCAGCGGGTAACACATTTTGATTGTTAGGAATTTTATACAAAGATCTGGTAAAACTTATGGTAAAGCCATTGAAAAGTTGGCTGAATATTGAAGTCGAAAACGCAACACTATTTTCATTATTGGTGACAGCTGATGCACTAATTCTGCTCATGTTTATGAATTTGTGGTTTTTCGTGGTTTTGTGGTTTTGTGGTTTTGTGGTTTTCGTGGATTTTTGTATTTGTGATCTATCTTTTTTCTCTGCGGCTTATTTACGAGATATCCTAGTGTTTACTTGTTTTTGGAAGCCCCAAAAAAATGAAACCAGAAAATATGCTTCATCATATTGGAATTTCTCTGATGGTTATTACGTACTTACCAGGAAATACCTTCCTATATTTAAGAATTATATGACAAGCAGTTAAAGTACATTATGCATTCAATACAAGCTTTACAGTGGCTGTTACTCCAATAAAGATGACACCTCAATTCGGCGGATTTCATCTTACAAAGATCACGAGCTCCCTTAACGATTAAATTCTTTTCATTTTCTCGCTAGTCAAGTCTTTCCCCTTTCTGTATATAAAATCTTAATACCGTTAAAAGCAAATTAATCTGAGTAACATTTAAAGTCACATAATTAAGAAAACGGCTGCGAAACTCGGAAGCGGCATCAGTGATTAGCAACTGCGAGGTCTGAAATTTTCTCAGGATTTTTCGTAACTTGTATATAAACTTTGCTTTTAGATTTAATCCTAATTAAGGTCATTCATACCATTCAATACATTATACCCATCTACCATAGTCACAAAACATATTTAATAGACATTTGCATATATATTTTTGATTTTTCAAACGATTGAATTTAAGTAAACAGAGGAAACATTTTTAGCATTCAAGGATGAAGATCACATCAAATGGTTTATTAATGGCATTAGCCCCAGTATTTGTTATTTCAACCGATTTAATTATTAGTAAATTCACTACACATGCTGCAGTAGGACATGTCAATAAGTCTAATAAGAAAAGCGATCAATATGCATTAGGATCAAGAGGTTATTTTAATACTCAATTTAAAAAGTATCCAGTAGATAAAGATTAAATTGCTTAACTTCAGCAACTGGCTGATGAATGAAAAAAACATAATGAATTTAATACTGCTATGAACACTAATGATTTAAAATATGTAAAGATTCTACTGGTTAGATATATTAATTACGTATAATAATATATAAAATCAAAATTAATCAATGAACGGGAATATATAAAAACGACTAACTCGAACCCTCTTGGTTTCCTAGTTTCCGGGGGGTTTCATCAGAACCTTCTTCAAATTTCTGTGGGGTATCAAAACCTTCCTCGAACTTTTTAGGAACGTCAGAATCTACTTCTTTAGTTTCAACACCTTCATTGGTAGGATGTGGATGTTGACCCATAAGTGCTTTTTCTTTCTTTTGTCTATTACCTTTTGGAACTCTTGCTAACCAATAGAATAATAAAGCTAAAGCCCAGTCAAAACAGATAAATGCTATAAAGATACCAACATCTCTAAATCTACTATGATAACTTGCACCAATTTGGGCTAAAAATTGATTAGTTGAAGAATATGTACAGAATTTACAATTGGAAGTTGCATCAGGATTCCAAATTGTACCATTGGCTACTTGATTATAAGGGCCTAAATATTCTCCACATGTTTGACCATTTAACGGGTCAACGATAACCAATTCTTTTTCAGCACAAGAAGCGTCTGAATTAGCCAAAGCCGTTGACAAAAATGCACTAACCAAGTAGGTAAATGGATTGAATCTATACATGAAAATCCAGAACCCTGGCATAGCATCTTTGGAGGCTAAGACACCACAAAATACTAAACACATTGAAAATAATAAATTACTTAAATTAGCAGCATTATCGGATAACTCAATAAATGAAATACATAATAGTGCCATTGAGGAAGCATACACATAAAACAATACGACAATGAACCAAGCCAAAGCCCCTCTCTCATGAACAGTGTCAGTTGGCTCAGCATTACCATATAAACCAATTGGATAATACCAACAGAAAAATGCTAAGGTACCAATAAAAATGTCCCAAGGAATTTCAGCAGTAATTTGAGCCATCATGAATGAAATCCAACTAAAGGTTTTAGAAGGTCTTTCTCTAACTTCATATAAATCTCTTTGATTAACAAACATTGGTAAATATTGTTGAACTATAGCACCAAAAGCAGATAAAAACATAAACACCGAAAACATTTGATTTTGCAAACCTTGTAAAGATTTATCAGCTTTGAAAAAAGCAAACCCATTGATTAAAGAAGCTAAAATACCCAAAATAGTCTTAGAATATAGGTACCTATTAGTTCTCCAATATTGTTGAAACAATCTTTTAGTAACAATACCATATTGTTTCCAAACTGGAGCAGCATATGGCTTGAAATTTTCAGGTGAAGTATCCCTTGGTAATTTGACTAATTCAGTTTCCATATAATCTAATTCTCTTTGCACTTCTTGATATTCTTCACTATTTCTCCAAACTTGGAAATAATCTTGATTAGCATGAGATCCAGGAGCTGCACCAATAACTTCCAACATCCATTCTGCTGGATTAGCATTTGGTGGACACTTTGGTGCACCATGCTTCTCAAAATAATTAATTAACGTGTGGAAATGGTCACCTAAATCTCCGAAATAGACGGTTTGACCACCTCTTTGTAAGAATAACAACCTATCAAAAGTTTGCAACAAAATGGCTGAAGGTTGATGGATGGTACATAAAACAGCTTGACCATGATCAGCTAATTTTCTAATCAATTTACAAATTGACCAAGCAGTTTGAGAATCCAAACCTGAAGTTGGTTCATCCAAGAATAATAATAATTTTGGCTTAGCAACTAATTCGACACCAATAGTTAATCTTTTACGTTGCTCAACATTCAAACCTTCACCAGCAACTCCAACAACAGCATCAGAATACTTTTCCATTTCTAACAATTTAATAACATGATCAACGTAATCATCCTTTTCTTGCTTACTAACATGATCTGGTTGTCTTAAATAAGCTGAGAATCTTAAAGCTTCTCTAACTGTGGATGTTTCTAAATGTAAATCTTGTTGTTGAACGTAACCGATTGATCTTTGGAAAGAACTATCCAATGGATGACCATTTACCATTCTAACTCCATCAGTAACAACCCCGGTAGTCAACCTATCACTTAATGCGTTTAACAAAGTAGTTTTACCAGCACCTGAAGCTCCCATTAAAGCAGTAACTTGACCTGGTCTAACAAATCCATCGACTCCATTCAAAATAACTCTATTCTCAGACTTAATTTTAACTTGATAAGTAATATTTCTCCAATGGAAAATATTTTTATGTTCATTGCCACCAGTGTTAGCTTCTTCTTTAGCTAATTCTTCATCAAGTTGATTTTCAAAATCTTCATGAACTTTTTCATAATTACCAGTTTCAATGTCGGATTTGGCACTTTGAGTTTGAAGTTCACGTTTATGACGTTTTAAAGCGCTTTTTTGAAATAATAAAATTTCACCCTTCTGCATTGCACCCTTATTATATTCACAAAGAACAATGTAAGTGAAAAAGAAGAATACTAAGAAGGCAATACCGATACCCCAATTTCTCCAAAAATGACTGAATTTGTACTCATAAGAAGTCAAGATATAGGTATCACCATCAACAGTAGTCAGACCTAATTCACCTCCAACAACTGAACAAGAAACACCTCTTGAAGTACCATCAGTTGGATAACCAGGACCACTTGGGATATATTGAGCACACTCAAAAACTCTTCCATGAAATTCATTAGCCATTAATGCCTCAAAACTATAAGCAATTGGATCAAGGTAATTAATCCATCTACACCATCCTAACATATTTGGAGTTGGGATAACAAACCCGGTAAAAATAATTAAGGTATTCAACATGATAGTAGCTGGTGTCATAGCTTCATACAAAGTTTTAGTAGCTGCCCCAATGGTTCTAAAAATTTGGGACATGGTTAAAGTAGAAGTTAGCACAATCAACATATAAGCAAAAAAAGCTCCAGCTTCTCTCTTCAAATTAACCATGAAATAAATAATTAAATTGAAAATGAAACCGGAAATAAATTTATTTGGTAACTCAGAAAGAATTGATGCTAAAGCATCAGCTGATGGATGATATAATGCATAAGTTTTATGTTTTTCAACAATTGGCCTAGCTTCATATAATGAGAAGATTTCTAAAATCGACGCAAACCCATTAAATAATGTTGCAAAAAAAATTGCAGCACCTCTAAAAAAAAAGGAACTCGTATCTCCTGGTAAATTGTAAAAAATTGATGAAACAATCAAAGCAAATACACTATTACCAATTGATGAAAAAAGGGTAATTGAAGGATCGGTCTTAATTCTTAAGAAGCATCTTTGAAGAACATATTTTACTTGCATTCTGTATGATATAACATAAGGTGATTTTGGTCTAGACTGTTTTGATTGAATAGCCAAATGAGCTTCTTTATAAGCTTCAAGTGATTCTTGTGACTTATCTAAATATTGATCAATCTCAACTAATAATTTACTTCTAGTTTGAGATTTTTGCCAATATTCATAAAATTCAATTGGAGTTCTTGGTACTTTATGTTCGAATCCCTTTTTAGCAACTCTTTCGGATGGATTAGTTAATGACGTTAAGAAGTCAGCAGTAGTTTGCCTTGCTGGACAATCATATCCCATTTCTTCGAAAAACTGCTTTGCATCTTTGGCAGGTCCAAAATAAATTTCATAACCTTCATACAATAAAACAACTTTATCAAAAATATCATAGGCGTCTTGAGAACACTGGTAAATAGCGACCAACGGAGTTGTTTTTTGGATTAAAGCACTGGTCTTTAATGCTTTAATGAATTCATAAGCTGTGGCGGAATCTAAACCTCTAGTGGAGTTATCCCAACATTGAACTTTACTCTGGGAAATGGCAGCTTCAGCAATACTAACTCTTTTACGTTCACCTCCTGAAACCCCTCTAATATATTCATTACCAACTTTGGTATATCTTGTATGACTTAACCCAAAGGTTGCCATATAGACTGCAGCTAAATGTTTAGCATAATCTTCTCTACTAACTCCTAAAGGCCTATTTTCAGGAGTTCTCATTCTAGCTGCAAACTCTAAAGTGTCACCAACTTTTAATTGAGCAAAATGATGTTCAGTTTCAGCACAATAGATGACATCACCTCTATAATGATTTGAAATTTCTTTAGGTGATAAACCATCGTACGAAAGAAATGATTTTTCATCGATATGGAATCCGTAAGTTTGAGTTGCAATTGTCTTTAAAAATGTTGAACAACCTGCACCTGGTCTACCCAAAACAACAGTTAATTCCCCAGGATTTAATAAACCATCCATTGGTTTCAATATATCGAAAACTTGACGGTCTTTGTTTGTCAAATCACGAAAAGTTTGAGTGATATATTTATAAACCCCATTAAGATAGTTACTTTGATAGTCATCTTCAGCAGCAGTGCCGTAACATCTTAAATCTTTGAATGCAACCCCTAATTTGGAAGGTTTATAATAATCTGGGTCACTATCCATTAATTTTCTTAAGTTCTTGATCCAGAATTTTGAATCAAATTCATCACAATTTGGATCTAATCTGGGGTCTACATACGTAAATGGACTTACCCCTGGAACTTGTGACATATTACTTAAAGTTCTGGCTAAGGATAATTTAGTTGCCGTACCATCATTCAGTTGATTACTGATTTTTCTTGCTAATTGTCTAATATCATCACTAACTTCATCGGTAAACCCTTCATAAGTTTGTGGTTCAGTTTCGCTTAAGCCTCCTTCTGCCTCGTAAAACTGATTGTTGGGCCTCACACCACTCCCTGAAGTAGTGAAACTTCTATCGTCATCAAACTTTTCTTCCCTATCAGAAGACATGACAAAATTTGATAATTCTAGCTTATATAAAAACGGGTCTATTATTGTTTATATATGAAAATCACCCTGTGGTTTCTTGGTTTTTTTATTATTGCCCCATTGGCGTACCCGGGAAGTGATGAGAAAGATAAAATCATTTCCGAGCCGATCATTAAATGACACTGAGAACGGGTCGGAGGATCAAATAAAAGGAACCCTACAAATATTTATGATTTGGGGTTGATTTGAACAGAAAAGATTCCTTGATAACTTTCTCTGAATTCATGATCAATTCCGATCTAGTTGAATATACTAGGAGTATGCAATATCTTGATTTTTAGGGTATCTGTCAAATCTAAACATCTGCGTATATGTGGCGGAGCTAAAAATAATTGACCTGTAGCTGAGGTAATACATCTAATAATTCACTCAATTCAGAATCCGTCAAATTTGTTCGGTAGCATTAGTTCCCGTATTAATAATTCCCGTATTATTAATTCCCGTGAAATTCGCTAACTGTGAGTTTATCGGGATTTACATGTTTGTAACTAACCTCCTGAGCCGTTCATCATGTTTTTGTTTCTTTTTTTGGCTATTTTAGCATCAGAGATACATGCACCGTTCTTGATTGGCACCGTTTTTACTGTAGAGAAGCGGTAAACATATACCGCTAAGCCGCGTCGACTACTTATATTACTATAGGAAGATAAGAAGACAAGAAAAGTGGGACTTCAGTGCAATCTAAAAATTGAACTCTATAAGATATTTATTCTTTGAACTAACCTTCGACATCTGCCCCTGACACGATCAAATCTTATATAATGACTCCTTCACATCATTAAGTTTAGTTGGCAATCTTACAGCGATTCCTGCAGGATAGGCGATGACAGAATCAATATCCCAAATTCCGGCTTTGTAATACGGATCTTTTTTCAAAAATTCAATAATTTCTGGTTTATCTTTAGCAACCAAGTGATAAGTACTTCCAGCAAACTTTGTTTTTTCAACATCATGATAAAACGCACCAGCTGCCTTGACAATTCCGTCATTGACAGTAGGAGCTATTCCTTTCAAATGTTCTGGTCTGATTTGTGACCTATCAGTGTTTGGTTTATCGAAAACTAATACAACCCATTCAATTGATGACATCTTATAAAATCTCTTGAATATTAAATTGTTCATGTTCGCATTCTTGCGGAGGAATGTATGGAGAACTAAGACATTTGCATAATAAACTTTTTGTAGATAAAGAGGTGAAAATTGGTAGAGTTGCTCAAATTTTAAGTACAGATTATTTATTAAAGGTTTCGGAGATATTCTTATAAATGTACCCTAATTTTATTTATTTTTTTTTATTTTTGATATTTTTCTTATAACAATACAATTCTGTGAAAATCACATATTTCTACCCCATGATTACAAACTGAACTGAAAAAGAAAAAGAACTGAAAAAGAAAAAGAACTGAAAAAGAAAAAGAACTGAAAAAGAAAAAGAACTGAAAATAGGATCTTAAAGTCTATGACCTTCATTTCCTTTACGCTTGACACGTATGTTAGAGTTCACAATATAAATAACGTAACCGTATATTCTATGATTATAAATAATGCAAATGTAAAAATAATTTACATAAATGATATTATCTGATATCATTGTTTCAATTATATCGTTCAATGACTCCATTCAATGAGTCAAATCCATGGTAATAGACCAAAGTCTTTTACTAGTTTGAAAAGAAAATCATTAATGTTTTAAAGGAGCAAAATATTGAACTGGTTCTTTTCTTGGGCCCAAAGTATCTAATTTCAAACCAGCACCAAACTGATTACCACCTGTTGAATGAGTTGGGATCAAGTTTTGGGATAAAGCACCTTCACTCATTCTTTTATATTGTTTTTGACCTATACCACCTTTATCTCTAATATAACCTTTGATAAAGGAAGTTTCATAACGCTTCAAATAATTATCAGTTCTTAAATTTGGTCTGTTTTCAACCTCATTATATAATTTAGTTTTAATGACTGGTTCATTACCATTTTTATAATTTTTATATAACATATAGGATACAGCAGTAAGTATGGAGACTGAGAATACTTTATATAAATCTACTTCAAATTCCTTACCAGGAGCTTCATGATGTCCATGATGTGGTGATCCATGACTATTGAATCTTCTACCAACCTTCAATATGTTTAATGGTCTAGAAGTACTTTTTATACTTCTTACAAACATAATTCAATATATCTATTTATTTATTGGCTAATTGAGAATACTTAAAATTTTTCTGTTGAGACTAGTCGCAGCGTCCTGTCCAATCAATTGTCTAAAATGGAGAATAGGCTAGAGTGCGTAAACCAAGTTTATTTATATAGGATAATTTATAGTGTAGAGAATTATTATGGGGATATTAAGGAAAAGTTTAAACTTTCCAGAATCGATCGGGAATTACTAAGTCAATAAGATTTTTGAGTTAATTTCAGGTGTACCGAGGTATTTGTAAGCTTCATGTATTACATATAAATAAGTACACGTATTCTTTACTTAATACATAGAAATATGATCTTACTAAAGATGATAATCAATTCTAGTTATGTATTCGCTATTCATTAATATCCAACACTAATCAAATAATCTGCTAACTTTTCAACAATTGGAGTTGCTTCATTAGCAAGGGTGGTAGCAGGATAATGAGCTACTAATATAGCTTGTTTAGTTCTGACTATAACAACACCTTGAGCATCTTGTTTACCATAGATTGATCTTTCATCAGCTCTCAAAACGAAATATTTTTGACCTAATATATGTAATCCACTAGCAAATAATGAATCAGGTTCATCGAATCCTTTTGCAATTGAAGCAATTTCTTGAGCTCCTAATTGGAAGTTATTGGATTGAGCCCATAATGAATCACCTGCTCTTGAATATAAAGCAGCTTGATCAATTTTCCCTGTTCCAATTAAATTATCAGTATATGCTTGCCAGGACATATTAGTTTAGTTAACGATTTTAAATGTGTCGTGAGCAAAATATGTGTGAGGAAGGGCAAACAAACGAGAACATGATAGTGCGATAACCATTTATTATACAAATACTCGAACTATATATATTTACACTAAAGTTTTTGTTTCTTCTGTGGGGGTTCTTCTATTATTTCTAAGTCATCTATTATGATTTCATTGGTTGTATTATCAGGTAAAATAATATCCTCTTCATCGTCATCGTCTTCATTTGAATCAAATTGTTTTT
Source organism: Yamadazyma michaelii (assembly GCA_030572395.1). Lineage (NCBI taxonomy): Eukaryota > Fungi > Ascomycota > Pichiomycetes > Serinales > Debaryomycetaceae > Yamadazyma > Yamadazyma michaelii. The sequence goes on along the minus strand of JAJLZU010000014.1, from coordinate 116,528 downwards.
TAGGACGTAATTCAATCTTCGGTAATTGAAATTGATTAGTTTCAACTATATAAAGATCTAAATTTTCAATCTCGTCATCTTCATCTTGAACTAATAATGTCTCACCAGATTTGAATCCCAAATCTTTCAAGGATTTTGAAACATTATCATCGAAATCAAAATCGTAGATCAATTTAGATTTACCCAAAATCAAGGAAATCTCCTGGTACTTGTAGGCTTGCTTGATTTCATCTATTAACCATTGTAAAGATTCCAACAAAACCTCAGGGGTTAATGAAAGGACTCCTCTTGATGATAATGAACAACTTGCACATTTTTCATTAGGTTTAGATAAGGGTGCACCCATAATATATTGGTTAGGTTTTATACTTACAAATACCATTGAAGACTTATCAAAAGTGGGCTTTGGAGTTTGAAAGTAGTTCAACGATTGTAAGTTACTGAATCCGGAAATTATAGCATTGGTAGTGGCAATGGCTGGAATGATATTACCGGCAATTTGTTTAATATCGAATTTTGATTTCACTTCGATTTGAAAGATGTGTGATCTAAGATTAGATGAGGCTACTACGAAATTCAAGGTATCATCGTCATCCTTGTCAAAAGATATAAATTCTTCGCCATTAGAAATTCTTTCGACTAATGCCTTACTGGATTTGAATAATACATACAAGTTTTCCAATACTGACCACACTTTGGTTTCGTTGTGTAAAATATCAACATTTTGGTCCGATAATAACTTTTGTAAATCCGCTTGATATTGTTGAAAATTCAAAGGTGTTGGTGATTGTCTAAATTTCCATAAAGATTCGATTTTTAATAACCTTTCAATATCTTTGATGAAAATTTTATCAATCAAAGTATCAAAGAAAGCAGTACCATCGCTAGTAATTAAATTTCTTAAATCATTCAATTCGTTAGTCTCTTTCAATAAATTATCAATTTCTTGCTGATCGTCAGTTTCAGCTTCCAACTGCTTACGCTGTTGATCCAATTCATCAGCAGTCGGCAAGGGCAGTTGATCGAATATTTGATGAAACAAGAATTCTTTAGCCCATGTAATGTTATGAATGGGAGTTGAAGGGGTTGATCTGATTGTACACACAGGGAAAGTGGTAGGAGTTGGCTTATCTTGACAATCGAAACATTCACTTTGATAAGGATAAATTGGTTGCACTTGACCTTCAAATCCAGTGGTACCACTTTCCATCAATGGTTTGCTCAAATACAAACTCATCTGATTAACATATCTTCTAGCTTCTAAATTGTCCAATGCATTATAAATATAATCGAATTTGTCCCACCAAGTTATTGGGAATAAATCGGTATTCATTATATTACCATGATGTGGAACTAAGTTACAATTGAAATAATTAAACTTTTCAACAGCTTTTACCAAAGTCAATGCTTTAGATTTATCAATATCCTTTTGTCTGAACAAGAATTGACGATTCAAATTACTCAAGGTAATAGTATCTAAATCAACTATATGAATTTCTCCAAACCCTGTTAATAATAAATTCTTGATTAATTCACATCCAATACCTCCTGCACCAACCATTAACACCTTAGAGTTTCTAATAGTTTGAAATCTTTCATCACCAAGGATTTTCCTTAAATAAGTATCTTTAGGCATGGTCGCAAACCGAAGGTTGTGTTACGCAGTCTCATCACTAGAGTTAAATAGAGGTAAAGCTGTATGAATATAATTGGTTCCTACTAAACGTACATTATAAAAGTTTCGGTACTAAACATCAGTGAACAAATTCCAAATACCTTTTAAGTATTGGACAATTTCTGAACCACCTAATTTTGAATCTCCATATAATCTATCAACAAAACTAATTGGAACTTCGGCAATGTTGTAACCTAAATTTCTTGCCCTTACAATCATTTCCATTTGGAATACGTAACCTTTTGATTTAGTTTCTTCGATAACCTTAGATAAAACTTCCTTCTTGTATAATCTATAAGAACCAGTTAAATCTGAAATTTTTGGTCTTAAGAAGAAATCAGCTAAGAAATTAGCACCTCTTGAAACTAATTTTCTTTTCAAATCCCAACCATAAACTCCTCCATCACCAGCGTATCTTGTACCAGTAACAATATCATAATCACCTTCCTGTTGCTTTTTAATGAATTCAGGAATTGCTTCTGGATGGTGAGAGAAATCAGCATCCATGATAATAACAAAGTTTCCAGTTACAAATTGTAAACCATGAACATAAGCAGTACCTAAACCTAACTTACCAGCTCTTGGTCTTAATTGGATATGATCAGCTCCAAAAATATCAATTAATTTTTTGGCTATAATTTGAGTACCATCAGGTGAATTATCATCAACAATTACCACTTCCCAATTTAAATTGTTTTCAGTGAATGATTTTGATAACAAGTATACTAAGATTGGAAGATTTTTTCTTTCATTATAAGTTGGTAAGATAACTGAATATTTATTTTCACCCATGATGTTGTACTTGGTATAGTTCTCAGTTCGCACTTTACGTGTCTTTTGTGAGAGTTGGCGTTTGAATTTTAAAGTATCGGCTCATAGCAGACGAAATCATTCCTAAACCTAATATATATTATTACACATTTCTCTATATACCCTACCGGCCGATGATGCTAAAACTATGCGAAATGTTACAAATGTACTCTATTAAATAATGACATTAAACTCAATTACTATTATTACTATTATTATTGTTTAAATTCAATGAACTAAATTGATTAGAAAGATTGATATTGAAATTTGGATCATTTTGATATTGGGAATAATTTCCAAAGGCTTGATACAAGCCTGGAGAATTATTAGCTGATTGGGAAAAATTAGACCTATTGGCAGTTGATGGAGGTGAAATTGAATGAGGTTGAGATTGTGATTGATTTGATCCAATTGATGATGTTGATTGAAGGGGATTAAAGTCAGTATTGATATTTGAAATGTTATTGGTGGTTAATGAATTACCTAAGTTACCACTTGATAAGTTTAAATTGTTAGACAAATTCAAATTTAAGTTCAAATTATTGGGTGGTAAATTGTTAGTTTGGAGATTATTGGATTGTAAACTGGTTGGTAAATTACTTGTTCCTAAATTGTTTGATGCCATAGTTGGGTTTGTCATCATAATATATTGTTGATTGATTAAATTAGCTTGTCCCGGATTAGTATTGGAAGTTGTCCTTGATAAATTATTTGACTGATATAAATAATTTGGTTTGAAATTTTGACGATTTAATTGTTGATTTGATTGAGTTGAAGGTTGTTGCATTTGATTATAAATAGATGAATTAAAATTCAATGGTTGACCACTTGCAGTTGCTGCCGCAATTGCAGCAGCAGCAGAATTAACTGAATGTTGGTTCATTTTAGAATTATTATGCAAGTTAATTGGTTTAGCCATTCCACATTTCAAACATACTAAATTCTTTGCAAAGTTATGGTATTGACAAATTTCATTAGTACATTTCCAATCTCCAGCTCTGAATGGTACTGAAGAATTTGATCCATTTGAGTTTCCATTATAATTACGGTTATTCAAATGATTATTATAAGTATCATAATATTGATAATTATTATTGTTATTTGAAGTACCCGATAACTTATCGGTACTACTATTTGGACTTTGATTTGAATATATTCCTGAAGTTGACGATCCATTTGATGAATTACCATTTCTTCTATTATTAGCCATTAAGTTGGCTGGATAAATTTGTTCTTGAATTGTGACTGCACTTGCAGCTGGGAATGAACATCTAAAACATGCAGTTCTTCTTTGGAAATTCGAAAATCCACATGATGGACACGTCCAATCACCAGGTCTTGGTCTATTTTTAGAAGGTGGGAATGGAGTTAACAAATCACTAGCTTTATCCAAGATTCTAGTGGATGAAGGTTGAATTTCAACTGCTCTATCATTTAATGCTTTACCATTCATTGATAAAGATTCAGCTGCTTCTTCGTGAGTTGCAAAGACTGCAAACCCGTTACTACCTTTGTTTTTCTTAGTCCCATTATTCCCATTATTATCTAAGTTCTTAAGAGTCCAAAATGCAATAGGTCTTGCTCCGAATTGAGTAAACCATGATTCTAATTCTGATTGAGTTGTATCAATTGGTAAATTAGTCAAATACAAAATCTTAGAGCGTTCTTTTAAAAACACTTGAACGTCTTGGTAAGTATCATAAGGTTTAGTCAATACAGACGAATGATCCTCAATAGGTAATGACTTCTTAATTAATTGAATTAATACTTTACTATAGATATTTACTAGGTTTTCACTTTCATTATTACCCTCACTCCCAAGTTTTGGCAAATCAGAAGGTAATGGATTAACACCCAAAGCTGTTAATATATTATTTAATGAGTTGCTGCTATATGAGAAAGCTTCGGGATGAGTTGACTGCCATTTACAATATTCAGTTTGTAAATCAAATACTCGAGGATGTTGTAAATAAGATGGTAACACAACGTTTTTATCTCTTGCTTCTCTTGGTAATTGAACTCTTAATGAACTAATATCCATAGTAACAAATGAAAAATCCTTTTTCTTATCGATTAACTCTGATCTTAAATAGTTGTCAAATTCAGTTATAACTTCTTTGAAACTTTTGCAATCTTTTACGTTATCCCATGTTATATTAGTTAGTGCTGTACAATATGGAGTTATTGGAGTGTTTGTAGGTTTCACATAATTAATTTTATTACTGACTGATTCTAATGTAACTGCATCAATTATTGACCAAGAAAATTCAATAATCTCAGTAGAATCTTTTGTGATGTATAAATTGGAATCATCACATGTAGTACATGTATTAATTACAACATATATATCACTCATATTATTTGTTTAGTAAATGGATTTACTATGTAAATCGTTTACTTTTTGAAAAGAATGTATAAGGTGCTTAAGTTGAGTTTTAGCGTCTGGAAAAAATTTTTCACATCAAAAACATGGTCATGTGAATGTCACGCGAATAACTTTAAATTATTATATTTACGTGTATTAGAATCTATAAAGAATTATGAATAATGGGCAAATAAGGATTGACAGGTAAGTATGGGTTTAGGATTAAGATGAATAATTGAATATTCACTACCATCTTTCAATGTTCCTTGTGATGGAGGAACTCTGAGTGTTTCAGATATCTCGAGGTTCTCGAGACTTTGAGATGTCTCAGATTCAATCTCAGATTTAGGTTGACTTACGGGTGGATCTGAGACATCATATAGTTCATGTAAAATTTCATTGGACATGAATGCTTTGGTATCACCAAAAAGTCCTATGGTGATATGGAGGATTCTATTCAAAGGTGTTACTTTGACCTTCTCATTCTTATAAACTTGAAGTAATGTAATTCTCATACAAATTAATTTTTCACTTAATATAACTTCATTTAATTCGATATCTGCCATTAAATCTGATATTTGAACATCCAGACTCGGCTTCTTTACGGTATTTAAGAGTTCATGCCATGATTTCCATACCTCTGGATACTGTTTCAGTTTACTGGAGTGAGCTAAAGTAACATGGAAATCTGGCCGAAGGGTCCCTTCAGACTTCAATTTATCCCAGTATGGATGGTCTTGACATCTAGACTCCAATATTGATAATAGTTCAGCCGTTGAAACTTTTATACCGAAATAATCAACTTTCTTCTTAGAGCTGGTTCCAAATTTCTTGGTAAACGTGGGTTTATAATCCAATGCTTTATTGATAGCTGAGTTGATTTTCATTTCATCAGGTAGCTCTTTTACCAATTGTGGATACCTTTGATGCAAATCAGTCAAGACTTTATTTGTTGAACTAAAAGTTGAGTCTTTATAATCAACATCGATAATCAAATCAAATTCCTTATCAGGATCATAATTTGGATTCAAAGGTTGAAATCTGTGAATGAAACCCAGTAAAATCTTTTTGGCCAATTCAGGATCGTCCTCACTTTTGATGGATTGATGGTTGTTACCTCTTTTGAGGATTCTATCACTGGTAACTTTCATTAATTCATCAGAATCAAAATTCTTTGGTATGAAATTTAAAGCTACATAGATCAACGTAGAGTTCGTTGAAAGGTAGTCCAATTTGAATTGAGCGAATTGATCAAATAACTGTTTACGCTCTCTGGCTTGATGATTATTACGGTCACATATAACTAAATCACGCGTTGTCAATTGTTCTAAACAATTGGTGACTAATTGAGTTTTAGCTTTGGACCCTATGTTGTCATTCTGAATATGTCCCCAGTCGTACATTTCAATCAAGGTATTGGCTATAGTGGTTTTACCACAGCCAATAGTGGCAATTGGAATCAATACGAATTTATATTTTGGTTGTTCTGCTTGATTTCTTGTCTTTAACTCTTCATTAATAGAGAGCAAATTCATCCCACTAATTTCACTTAACCCCAAACTTTGTAGGAATAATTTTCTTACTTCGATAATTCCATATCCTTGTAGATATTTTTGTTTCTTATCTGGATTTTGGGCAAAATATTCCTTTATAAATTCAATGTACTTAGCAATAATATATTTATCATCATTAAACTTTTTTATGATGTCATTATATGCTCTATTATTGATAAACTGTTTGGTGACTTCTCTGAAATTCCTATACAACAAATAAGGTTGCTCAAATTTGTATTTGAAAAAGAAGTCTCCCAGTTTCCTTTGACACCTTACAACAAACCCTTCTATTTCCCGATTATTCCATGTCCCAGTTTTTTCACAATCACCCAAGAACTTCATCAAAGATGCAAAATCGTTGATATCAAAAGACTCAACGTACTTGAAGCCCCATTCTTTAGCAAATTCCTCAACATGACTCATATCATAAGTTGAAAATTCAATCAAATTATAATTGATACCATGTAAATATAAACCCGCTTCTTTATCAGTATATGATAAAATGTGTTCTTCAAACTCATCGTCACATAATTCAAACACCAAAGTCACATTATGGTGAGCTAAGAGTTTGGCTAATTCTTGAGGTGATCTATCGATTGAATCTAAATGCTTCAAAAGTTGGGACTCACCTTCTATAGCATGATTACGAGTTAAGTCGTCTCTAACACCGCTACTATGTTTAGAGCAAACAACTATAGTGCCGTCTTCTAAACCACTAACGAAAATTATACACCCATTCTCCTTAAGAGTCACATTATATGGGCCCTTAGTATTTTGTTGTAAACTCTGAGTTTTAGTATCAGCAACTTCATTAACATTGAAAAACTTATTATACCCTCTTATAACTATTTTATTATCGATTGTGAATAATCCTCTGGCCTGACAAGGGACTAAGTTTTTGTAATACTCAAACTCATTGAACCTCCAAGAATAAAGTTTATGAGACGAATTTTTTATTGAATTTTCATGACGCTTAGCTCCACCCTTCTTCTTATGAAGGGATTGATTCAAAGTATCTATGAATGATGATAATTGATCTGGTTCATCAAACTTTGGTTGTAGCATGTGTTTACAGTTATTATGTACAGTTTACAAATTTGCAGCTGGATCTAGGACAATTCTTCGCAGAGTTCTCGATAGAGTTGTCAGAAATCTCCAGTAATCGATAGATCAAGTCGCATTCAAAACAGAAACAGGATGGTCGATATAGATGAAGCTGACGTTGCAGTATTAAACCAGAACCTTATAAAAAGTAAAGAATTATTTAATTCAATTTCAAAGTCCCTCAACACCATATCCAATAAATCCACTAATGCATCCACCAAGATTAAACCCATTTTGAAAGATGTAAATCAATTAACGAACAAGAAAATTAATATTGAAAAAGGTTTGAATAAAATAAAAGAAGTAAGTGGGTATGCTGAGAGAACCAAACATTTCGAAACTATATTGAATAATCCGATTGATATAATAGGTGTTAAGAAATATCTTGATACTTTAACTAAACTGAAACAACTTTTAGCTGAAATGAAACAGAATATAAAGAAGTTTATGGGGATTTTAATCAATTTCGAAAACTTGATTGATAAATCGGAATTGAACCTTATTAGTTATTTCAAAAAGCAAATCAATAGTAATAACTTCCAAGAAATTTTGATAATTATGAAATATTTCGGTAATGATAATCATCAAATTAACAAGATCTTCGTAGAATCCAGGAGTCAAAAATTGGTTGACAAAATGGCAATTGTTGAACAAAGTAATAGTTTCAAACCCAAAGCTATGGGACCAAGATCACCACCATATGAAAAAGGAAGTAATGGTATTAATGCATATTCTAAAGAGTTAATTGATTTGTTAGGCAAAGAGATGGAAATTCTAAACAAATTGAGTAATAATCAAGTTTTTAGTAAAATCATTGATAATGAAATGGGAAGATTCAATGATTTAATTGAGAAAAATTATTTATCATTCTTTACTGAAGACAACTTAATATTGCATGATTTATTAATATTAGAAATTATTGATTGTTTGAATAATTTCACTCAGAAATTTAATGAATTTGATGACATAAAGAACTATAAGGTCAATCTTACTATAACTAAGTTGATCGCAGTATTCAAGAATTTATTCAAGGAAAATTTCAAACATATAGAAAACAGAATAAATTCAGTTGAAAAATTAAATGAAAATAATACTACTGAATTGGTAGTTGAATTGATTACTAAGATTCGTAAACAATCAGAGTACCCTAATGGATTAAATAAAATCATGTCCTTGTATAACAAGGGAGAATGGTTGAATATCAAATCTTTAAGGTTTATTAACGTAGGTAATTCAGTTATAAAAGGTGAAGGTGATTTGAATCCTTTAGGTAATTATATCTGTGATATAATCGATTGTATTATGATCAACTTAGAAATCAATCTAAAAGACTTTAAGAAATCAACTCAAGGTTATTACCTTATCAAAAATTTAATCATGATTGAAAACATCAAAGACAGATCAGCAAATTTATTCGAAATTTTAGGTGGAATCGGTCAAGAAAGATTGAACAAATTAAAGAATCGTTTCTTGAAGTTGTTCTTAGATGATTGGAATTATGCTTCGTATATTATTATCAAAGAAATGACTGAACTAAACGCCTTAAGTGCCACACACAACTCTAAAGAGTTACTGAATAAAGAGAAAGATCAAATCAAAGATTTGTTTAAGAATTTCAATGACTCTTTTGAAGAAGCCGTCAAGAACTATGAGAGGTTTAACATTAATGATCCAAACTTGAAGAATTACTTGATCAATGAAATTAAAAAATTGATATTGAATGCTTACTTCAAATTATATGATAAATATGGGAATTCAGGATTTACTAAAAATAAGGCAAAATACGTAAGGTTTAACAAAATTGAATTCGAAAATTACTTAAACCAGAAATTGTCTTAGAAGGGAAGAATCCTCCCACCGTTTCCACCTATCACATGAGTCTAGGGTCAGCATGTTGACGATTCCTATCGTTGTTATTAAGCTCCACCAAACCATGATTTTAGATTGATGGCTAGCGTTTAGCTATCACTTGGTTCACTTGGTAACAGGGGAATTACGATAATTCATCTGCATTATTGATAATTCATTCTTGGTTCAAGGTAAAAGTAGATCTTCGAATGTAACACAAATGATTCTTGATTGAATTCAAATCAGGCGTAAAATATTATAAAATATAATTTCAGTTAGAGGCAATCGATTTATTCTTTTAAATTCCGATGCAGATGAATAGTAGTGCCGTTCGGTGGAGTATGACCGGAATAAAGGTCAAACTGAATAATAATCCAAATAAGGTGCTCGGGTTAGTAGTCATGTTAAAAAACGTGAGGTGTATAAATAGAACAATACAGGCAATAAACCCGAAGCTATCCCCGTATCCGTGTAGCCACTCCGTAATGTAGCCAAGATTATTAGTATACAGCTTAGCGACACATTGTACAGGTTAAGACATTTTTTTACATAGTCCACGACAAATATACAGGTTAAAACGTAAGCAGTAGATTATTATAACCTTGGCATAATTTCAAATAATGATTTACGAAAACTTTAGTCACTCTTTATTCTAAGGCTTGACATTTATTATCCGCAAAGTTACATCAAGGCTTAAAATTGAGAATTTCCTAAAGCCGAACGCAAAAACTGTTTAAATAAGAACCAAGTACATAAACAATTATCCGGATAATTTCAACTCAGTTCCTGACTCGAAAATTAGGCTCAATGTAATTTCGGGATTGGTAAGGTTATACGATCGACCCGTTCCAGTGACAGGGAGGCTTTGAAGAATCTTGAAAGGCTCGATATTGTAATAGGGACGACAATTTTTATTTAAAAATTCTTGGCAAAAGCGCATATACAGGAAATATACAGTCAATCCCAAAAACATTTCACACCTGCGCCATCAGGAATATGTCTGTGAGACATTCAAATTGTACGCTAGGGAAGTTACTGAAACTACTTTTAAAGTTTAATTTTGGATGTGTCCCAAAAACGATACGGAATTATTCAATAAATACTAGAAGGGGCACGGAAATGGCCTAAATTAAGGAGTTTGTCGCGCCAAAGGTTATAAAAAAAGATTTAAGAGAGTTTAAGTATCAACATGTTTTCATTAAGTATAATGAGTGAACTTGAAAATATCGTTACTAATAGTACTTGAGCCGTATACAATTCATGGGCTGATAGTCAGCAAGATGATAGATATTTAGAAATATTCAGTTCAGGTTATAATTCCTTCGTTGTCAATCAATGATGATGTCCAAATTGATAGTATATGACTACTATACTCCCCTGATGTAAATATGACGCGCAAAATCAATTAGACATACATTATAACAAGCTAAAAAAGCGATTCTTAAAAGGTAATAGTGACTCTATTAGTAATTGAGGTACTACAATTGTATGAAAGTAAGCAGTTTCAAAAGTCGTCTTTAAGATATTTGGGAGTACGCATAAGTGAATATAAGCTATAATTGAAAAGTCGTATACTAACCAATTAAAATTTAATGTTCATATAAATAACGTCTATATCTATGGATATCTATGCCCATACTTGTAATTGCCCAGAACTAACCCAATTGAACACCCTTCTTATATTATCAAAATTAAACTCAAAAGAGAAAAGCTTTTGGGTAAGGAAACTTTGACTTGAAGAATCACTGAGGCTGCAAAATCTGTACCACTTGAGTACATACAAAATTCCATCAAGCGTTGTCAACTTCTTCTCTGACCGCATAGTAAGAAGGTTTCTATAACCACGAATTGTGTGAATTTTGGGGATAAATTCGGCTTTATGCCACAACATATTTCCAGAGTACGATTTAGTTTTGTCAGTAGTCCGTATTGATTGTGTTTTCCAATGCGACTAATTTGATTTTCTACTACGAATTTTGACACCTTTGGGTGAGAATTCTTGCCATTTTAGTTTCGACTTTTTTACATCACCTTAGCGTAATTTTTTATACTGAATATGCCTTTTTTAAGTTATATAGCGACTTCTCTGATTTTCCCTCACGAATTCTTTTACAATAACAACGAAATTTTTAACCTTGCAGTGCCGATTTTTAAACTGAAGCAGTGAATTCTTTAATTGTGGTGATCGAATTTTAGATTATAAGGGTACGACATCCGATTAATGCAGGTGCATTTTTAAGTGGGACTAACTGTATGTCAAACTATTTTTAACACCGGTAAATAAAGGGACATGATTAGAAGAGTTAAGGACAACTGTACGTAACTGGCATTGGTATCAGAACATATATGCTACTATCATAGTGTGAATTTCAATGCTATCTGTTATTAAAACTTTAAAACCAAGAAATGCTAAGAAATATTTCCATATTCCATTGCCAAAATTTCTTGACATATTTTAAAAATAAACTCGTATAATTTCTCCTTTTCAATTATTTCACATACATTTTGACATATTTTTCTTTTTCCTTGCTAAGAATATTTCTTGGTATTTCATAAATGTTTAAATATGTGTCAAATTCTCTACCTTTTTTTTCTAAAATTATATATTACGTATACATTTATATATTAATCTATCATAATGAATAATAAAATAAGTTTACCACCAATTACTGATATTTTGAATAATAAATACTCCCCAAACAAATATAGTCCAAATGTTGAAAGAATTGATAATTTTAGTACTTTTAATTATAAATATTTAAATAATTCGAATTTACCAAAAGTAACGTCAACTTCTTCAAATGTTCAATTACCAGGACTTTCCCATTTAAATTCTTATATATCTGATTCTAACTTATCATTTACAAGGTCGAATAGTATTTCAAGTATTAGTTCAAAAGAAAGTCCAAATACTACACCAACAACTTTTAAAACTGGAACTAATTCAAATAATAACTCACCACCTAAATTAAATATATCAACTCATGAAACTTCAAAAATACTGCAAAAACAAGACAATATAAAACTACCTGACAATATAACTCCAAACAAAGTTTCCACTAACGAAAAGAAAAAGACAAGAAGTAATTTACCAAAAGGCACAACGTATATATTATTAAACTGGTTGAACAATCATCTTAATCATCCATATCCAAATAATTTCGAGAAGAATCAATTGATGATATTGACTGGATTAAATCAACAGCAATTATCAAATTGGTTTATAAATGCAAGAAGGAGAAAAGTAAAGGTGTTGAAACAAAAGAATTAATACTGAAATTAATATTTATATAATGAATTTACGAATTGGTACTATACCAAACCGATATATTTTCACACTAGCTATTTGTGCTCTCAAGATAATCTAAATCTGTAGCTCAGATTCTAGAGATTAACGGAAGAGACGCCTTCCTAGTGTTCTAGCTTTTCACGGATTTTGAGCTTAGGTCAGATACCTAAAACGGGCGATTCCTGTAAATAGACACCTACCCCCCACATATAATATCATAATTAAGATCCCCCTTATGACCTCCTATCTTGCTTTAATGATTAATTATCTTGGCATTGATAAAGTTTAAATTGGTTACGAGAATAACAGGCGCAAAAGTCATTTGTGGGTTACGCAAATGTCAAAGCTAAGCGCGATTATGTAATGTATTACGACATTTGCAAAAGGTAGCACGACGTTTTGATCTCGTATTCTTTTTGTTTACCATTTGAGACTATTAAGAGTGAGGTGTACATTAGAAGAGCTAAAAAGCACTAAAGTACAGTAATTGACAACTCATCAGTACCAACCTTTCAACATGAATAGTTCCGAAGCATTAATCAAAATTTCAGATCATATACTCAACTCTATAAATAGTCTAAATCAATTAGAGTATAATAAAAATGGTAGAAAATATAAATTTATCGATAATGGATTTCAAAGAATTAAACAAGAAGACAAACATTTGATCATTAACCCTAATGATTTAAGTATGAAAGCTTCTATAATATCGTCTTATTCAATCTTGAATAGTATTGATAATGGTAGATTGTTACAAGCATATCCAGAATTTTGTCTTTGTATAATCGGAGTTGCCAGAGAATTAGAATTAAATAAATGGTATGAGAATTCAAATGTTGTGAACTACGCTAATAATAAATTCAGCCCAGAATTAGTTAAGAATTCAATAAACTTCAGTCATAAAGTAACCAACGATCACTTGGTCATGGGTTATAACTTACTTATAGCATCAAAATTAAATTTCTTTCATACTGATCACCATTTAGGTACTAAATTATATGGACAATATTTCATAAAGTACATGAAACAGTATTTTGGAGAAGAAGTAATAAGTGATGAAGGACTTTTGGTTGCATTAAAATCATTCGTTCATTGGGGGTCAATCAAATTAATTTTATACAAACTTGATGTTCCAAACGTCTATTTAACTGATGAAGAATTTTTAAGGTTCAAACAATTCCCGGATCCTTTACCAGAATTGAAGCAAGAAATTTTTGTCAAATATCCGAGTGGTACATCGAAGTTTAATCTTATTAAAAAATGTCTCTTGTACCTTCGACAATATAAATTTTCGAAGATCATTGAGTTCCCCACTGATTCAAAATTCAACCTTGAGTGGATTTTCAAATTATGCAAAGATATTGAAACTGACCCAATAAAGTATCATTTAAGATCAAGTTCAAAGAATTTAACCCAAGACCCTATAAACTTGAATGATTTGACTACTAGTTATAATAATGAAATTACTAATAGTTTGAATTTCATTTGTATAGTATTCAAAGTATTCAACTTGAGTTTTGACAACGTTGCCAAACTGACAAAAATTCCTAATTTCGATGACATTAATGAACCAGAATTAATCCAACAATATAGAGAAGTTTTTGATAAAATTCAATTTTACACCATCAAGAAATGGAATGATGATGATATTCTATTAAGATTAAAATGTGGTAGAAGCTTGTACGATGAAATAGATTGCTTACAATTAGACTATAATTTGAATGAATATTAGAGTAATATACGTGATGATGACAAATAAGTCAACAATTCTATATAATAAATAATTATGTAAAAGGAATTTTATTATTGTTTTCCCAGATGATTTCTCCACTTACTAATTTCTTATCATCCTCTTCATCAATCATTTGTATAGCACTTACTGAAGGGTTAACAGATTCAACGCCTTCAAATTCTTTATTATCAATATCACTTGACCAGATTTTCAATGTATCAATCTTTTCGAATTTCATGTAATCCTCCAAGTATCTGAGAACTTTGAGTTTATAACTTTCATATCCTGGAATAGCAAATGCATTTAAAACAGTGACAAATCTGGTAGCCTCTTTAGTGAACTCGACGGTCCAAATAACATAAGCTACAATTTGATTGTCTTTGGAGATTTGTAATCCGAATTTCTTTGGTTCCAGATGTTTGAATTTTTCAACCGTTTCTAAATGATCATGGAAATTAATTTCTGGTTTATGCTCACTATTCTTGTAAGTGATATATTTAGCACGTAAATGGAACCAATCAAATATATGTTCGTTAACATCAATGGTAATTCTTGATTTACCATCTTTTTTGACATCATCTCTGATTTGTTGATATGTATACTTAGTATAGATTTCAGCCAAGTGTTTGAAGTTGAAAAAATCAACAAATTCAACTTTCTCATTATCAATCGTTAAAGTTTTAGCGCCTTCTATAAAATAACTTGGTTCACCACCAACTTTACGACTTAATACAGGTACTGGATATGAATGGAACCCCAGCCTATTATAATAGTCACCAACTTCAGAATATAAGAAGATGAATCCACCTTTAAGAATGGTTTTAGATTCTTCAACAAGTTTATCAATCATAACCTTAGCATAACCTCTATTCCTGAATTGATTATATGTATATACAGCAGTGATACAACCAGTTAAAATCGACTCTTCTTTACCATCTTTGAACCAAATACCATCTCTAATTAATAGTTCACATGATGCAACTTTTTGGCCTTTATCTAAAAGTACAAAGATCATTAATCTTTTAAAGTGCACCGTTTTATTAAGAATGTATTCACGTAAAACATAATCTTGAATTGTTAAACAACCTTTCCAAGCTTCAGATGTATGAACTCTTGTCACATCGATTTCATCTTGATCAGTGATACTAATTAGTTTGAGATCATCATTTTTTGACATTCTTACCTGCTCTCTTTTTTATCCTGAGAGATTTGACTCATTTATATAATAAGTCAAGGAATGCGAAGAGTGCAAAATGTTGCCGTTAGGAGAATAAATTCGTATTGAGTGCGGCACCAAACGGCGATCAGGTGGGGATTGTTAGGCTTGAATTTGTGTAGGTTAACTTTTAACAGGTTCTTTTGACTCGGAAATGACCCTTGTTTTTGAACTCTTAATATACTCTCTCAAAATCTCTAAAACCAAGGGATTCGGTTGTTATTACCCCAAATCACTTTTCCGTTAAGTAAATCTTGTTGGTCTTGATTATTCATCATTAAAATGGCGCTCAATGAATCGTTTTGCGTCTCATTACCATTGAATTGATCATTGGAAATGTCACATGACCAAGCTGAGATTATTTTAAAAGTACCATAGGGACTGGTTATATTAACGAATCTTAGGTAATCATCAACAATTTCGATGATTTTTGACTTATGGGATTCGTATTCCGGTAATGTGAATAAATGGAGAATGTATAATTTAAGATTATATCCACCGCTTCCGTTATAACTCCATTCAAAAGTCCATGTTATGTACCCGAACAATTTGCCGTTCTGGGAAAATTTCATACCAAAATAAATCGGTTCCACGTCTTGGAACTTAGTAAGGATGTCTTGCATATTATTAAAATCAATGTCTTTATTGTTATAAAATGTTTTGTAACTTATAATTTTAGCTCTTATGTGAAACCAATTAATTATATGATGATTGACATCGATACTAACAACTGACTTACCAGTTTCTTTGCAAGTTGTTTCGAATTGCTGGTAATTGAAATTTCTATAAAATTCAATTAATGAATCGTATTCTCTAAACTTTACTAATGATACTTCAATGTCATCAACTTTATAAGCATCCTGACCAGACTTAAAAATTTCGGGAGGTGCTTGGGTCACAGACTTGGTTAACAAAGGTACATGAAATGATTTAAACCCCAGCTTAGCATAATATTCACCAATTTCTGAATATAAGGAGATGTACCCGTTGTCTCTAATAAGGTCTCGTTTGCAAATTTCAATTAACCTATCTATCATTATTTTAGCATAACCCTTCTTGCGATATTCAGGATAAGTGAAAACACTTCCAATACAACCGGTTTTGATCTTAGTCTTAACAACTTTACCATCAATATTGTCAAATCTTATTCCATCCCTAACTGCAATTTCCAACGAACAAACTTTCTCATTGGTACTTTTATTTACAAGAATATAGCATGGTGGATTGTTGTACATTTCAGTTTGACTTGTTACATGATCCCTAAGTAGATAGTCCTCAGGTGATAAGATACCTCTCCAAACAACTGAATTGTGGTATCTTGTAAATTCAACCAATGCCTTGTCTGTTGTGTTTATAAGTTGAAATTGATCTAAATCGTCCATTGAAATTCGAGGCTGCAAAATCGAGATCGACAAGGACATAAAAAGTAAAAAGGTGCGTTGATGCAAGTATTACCAGTGATTGTAACAGACCTCAATTCCTCCTTTAGAATTCACTAGACTTACATGGTACGCAATTCACTATCATAGATATAGTTTTTAGACAATTGATGATAAAAAATTAAAAATCTATAATTGGCAGATTCCTGATTTGACTCTTATCTTCACGTTGTATTGAGCACTAGAAAATTTTCTTAGAAAACTGCAAAATTTTCAATTCGTAAAAAATTGGAAAAAGACAAGAAAAAAAAATCAATTGGAACAAATCGAAAAATGGCTCAAGAATTAACACACCCTTCAGTTAAAGATGGATGGTTTGCAGAAATCTCCAATACTATGTGGCCAGGACAAGCTATGTCATTAAGAGTTGAAAAGATCTTACACGTTGAGCAATCCAAGTATCAAGATGTTTTAGTTTTTAAATCAACTGATTATGGTAATGTTTTAGTTTTAGACAATTGTATTCAGGTTACTGAAAGAGATGAATTTGCTTATCAAGAAATGATTGCTCATTTAGCACTTAATTCTCATCCTAATCCTAAAAAGGCTTTAGTTATTGGAGGTGGAGATGGTGGAGTTTTGAGAGAAATCTTAAAACATTCATCAATTGAAGAAGCTTGGTTATGTGATATTGATGAAACCGTCATTAAAGTTTCTAAACAATATTTACCAGAAATGTCCAAATCATATGAAGACCCAAGAGTTAAAGTTCATATTGGTGATGGATTTAAATTCTTAGCTGAATATAAGAATCAATTTGATGTTATTATTACTGATTCATCAGATCCTGAAGGACCAGCTGAATCATTATTTCAAAAACCTTACTTTCAATTATTGCATGATGCTTTGACTGAAAAGGGGGTTATTACTACTCAAGCTGAGAATATTTATTTACATATGCCAATTATTTCAAAATTAAAGAAAGATTGCAAAACAATTTTCCCAGTTGCTGAATATGCTTATACAATGATTCCAACTTATCCATCAGGTTCAATTGGTTTTATGGTTTGTTCAAAAGATCCAAATGCTAATGTTAAAAAACCTGTTAGATTTGAATGGTCCGATGAATTTGTTTCAGAAAATTTAAAATATTATACTAAACCAATTCATGAAGCTTCATTCATTTTACCAAATTTTGCTGATAAAGTTTTAAACCAAGATTGACTCTCCTAACATTTCTAAAAGATGATTTATGTTTAATGATTTATGAAATAAGGAGTTTATAGAGTTAATAAATATTACTTTATTATCTAATCTCTGTATATTCTATAAAATATATCACAACTCTCTAAAGAAATCTTGTAACCACACTAAACAAGTTCAATGAGCAAATCTAAAAGCTAAACTCTTGTTACCAAGATCTTTATTTTCTCTTAAATATGCTTCTTTTTCTTCTATAGTCATTTTACTCCAAATAGCTTCCCTACTCTTATTTCTCCAAACATAGTAAACCTTGGTTAAAATATAAATTGGAATAAGCATCAAAGTCAATATGAATAATGTACGGTTACCTCTTTTATACTGTGGAGCATCATCAGCACGATAAATGTTATTGGAATAAATACTTCCTAATTGAACAAAAATGTTGTATACTGCAGCTGATAATGATCTTGATCTAATACTATTAGAATTTCTTGAACACCATGAAACACAAATAGCATGAATATATGGTTGACCAACGACAAGAGTATACAAAATCCATGTACCCCAAACGCTCTTGTTAGTTCCACTCCACCAAGTTAATGCAGCTAAAACTGGTAAATTCCATAATGGCACCACTAATGATAATAAGGCTCTTTCATTAATTCTTTCACTTACCCAGGTGACAATAAGTAAAAGTATAATATGTATTACATTAGCAGGAATAGTCAATAAATTAACATTAAATTTGGAGAAATTAACGTTTTTCAAAACTAATGTTAAATATGGTGTGGTCGTTGCACTTGATGCATAAGTAACAATACCATAAATATAGACTGGCCATAAATCGTAATCTCCTAAGGATTTCCAGAATCCTGTCCAACTAACGGCTTGTCTATTATTCATATCACCTTTTGAGGGATCATCTCTCAAAACTCTATTTACAACAATCTTAACTTCACGATCATTAAACCAACCTTTTGGATGAAACCAATTCTTAGTTTGAACGGCTGATGGCACCATAAGATAAAAACCAGCGATACCTATAATTAAAGTGAATAAACCTTCAATCAAAAATAACCATCTCCAACCTGCTCTACCATGAGCTCCTCTTAATCTTAAAATGGCAAATGCTAATAAGGCAGTAAGAATTTGAACTAATGATAACGTCGTCCAAAACCATGATAGTCTAATTGACAACTCTTTTGATTTATAAAAATACGACAACCAAACCACTAAATCAGCAACTAATGAACCCTCTATAAATCCAATCAAAACTCTAGTAACTAAAAACCCAGTTTTATCAACAAGCCAAAATTGGGCAGCAGCAATGATACTAAAACTGATAATTTGTAATGGGATAAATCTATCAGGTCCAATTTTCTTAGATAATAAAGCCATTGGAACTTCAGCAGCTAAAAATGCAACTAAAAATAAGGTATTACCCAAATTATAATCGTTAGTAGTCAAACCTAAATCTCCTAACATATTATCACTAACAGCTTGAGTAATATTACCTCTATCAACTTGAAGTGCAACGAATAAAATACACGAAGTTAAAGCAACTCTGAAATCCAATTTTCTAACAAGTTTTTTCTCTTCTTCAGGAGTCCATTCAAATAATGGATCAAACTCATGTCTACATTCATATTTAGAATTTTCATAGATTTGTCTATAATGTTCAGCAATTTTTGGTTCTAAAAATGGATTTGAATCATCTTTAAAAGTATCATTACTAAAATCAGAACCACTTCCGGTAACTACTGATGCTGTATCAAGACGTTTCTCTTGTTCCTCAACTGATTGGTACTTTGAACCATTACCACTTGCTTCTCCGATACTAGCACTCATTGTTTAGAACTTTAAAACTTTGAAGAACAAATTCTAGTTTAGAATAACTAATTGCCATTGTTCAACCTTTATATACTTCAAGAATTTGGTTATAATCCCATCTGCAATTATGTGATTTTCAGAGATACTATGGCTCACATAAATTTCGCAACCGTCAAAATTTTCCCACATTCAGTAAGGGTTTTCCACACTAAACGTCAAGTTTTACCTCAAATTTTGTAAAGGTGCATGAGCCACCACAATTATACAATAGATACCAAATAATAATTGAGGATTTATATGGCTGTACGGGATCTTTACTGCCCATCCCGGCATGATGATCTGCAACTTGGTTATTCTGACTTTATTTTCTTGACAAGGGGGTCAACGTGAATGATGTTTTGCAGTTTTCCGCTAATTGTGGTTGGTTACTATTATAATTATGGAGTCCCATAATACGTGGTTCATTGCTGATTTCTCTGATAACTATGAGATAAGAGCGAGCGCACCTATTTTTTAAGTTGCACAGAATTTTTTTTTGATAAAGGTTGCATATTATGTCTTTTGTAAGGGGTTCATTATCAGATGAACAACGGAAGAAAATCGTATGTAAAACCAGAAATTCAAGTTGATCTTGGCAGCCACTAAACCCCGAGTTGATTCGTTTCATTCTCGGCAGATAGTAGCAAAGATTTATGATTACTAACTATTATATAGGAAGAGAATAGACGTAAAGCTTTAGAAAGACTACAACAAAGAGGGTTACGAGATAAACCTGTCGTATCTAGAATAGATCCAAGCATATCGGTTAGTCTGACCATTGTTGAAAAAAATACTGAATCAAGATTAGCACCAGCAAATTTGCAAATTACAACATCAGCATCGCAGCCACAATCAACTCAGGCGAGGGTAGAATTGACACCTGACCAAAGAAAAAAGATCGAAGAGAATAGGCAAAAGGCCTTAGAAATTCGTAAAAGGCTAAACGAAAACAATAGAGATGCATCTTCTCATAAGCCAGAAATCACGCCCGTATCTAAAGAATTAAGAGAAGCTGAAGCCAAAAAGAAGAAATGGGAAGATAAGAAATCGATAAAGAGAGCTGATTATATTGAATATGATTTTTCTACCATGAAAGATTCCCATGGTGGGTTTATGAACGATAATAACGACCAAGACGAAGTTAACGAAAGTTTAGAAGAATGGAAAGCTAAACAGAAGAAAGATCATGTAGTTAGGGAATTAGCTCCACCTATTGATATATCCCAAGCACCTAAATGTTATGAATGTGACTCGTTGGAAATAGATCCTAACTTGTATTCCAATTTCTGGCAAACTAGAGTTTGTAGAAGGTGTGCTAAAGAAAAACCGGAAAAATATGCATTATTAACTAAAACTGAGTGTAGAGAAGATTACTTATTAACTGAACCCGAATTAAAAGATACAACCTTATTACCAAGAATTGAAAAGCCTAACCCCCATGGGTACTCACGTATGCAATTATTCTTGAGGTTTCAAGTTGAAGCTCTTGCTGTTAAAAAATGGGGTTCTCTAGAGAATCTAGATAAGGAATGGGAAAGGCGTGAAGAAATGAGGTTGAAACGTAAAGATAAAAAGTATAATGATAAATTAAGAAAAATGAGACGTAAAACAAGAGCTGAAGAATTTACTAGAAGATTGAGGAATGGGGAATCAATTAATGATAAACATGTTCATGATTGGGAAAGAATAGGTGAAGACGAGAATAATGGTATGAAATTCTTGACTAAAAGGTGTATTGATTGTGGTATGGAAACAGAAGAATTAATATTGTAAAATAATCATAACACTGCAGATTGTACATAAGGTTTTCATTTTCATGTATATACAGTTCTAGGGACCTATAACCGTTCCTAGTAATATCTAGAAAATTTGACTGCAAAATCAGTAAAGTCAATTGTCGCACGACTCTCAATGGAACATTGTAGAAAATTCTTTGGACGATTTTTTTGCAACCTAAGGTAAAACCGCGAAGATTATAAAAGTGTAATTATCTCCACCACTGAAAAATTTGAACTCATTTCAAGTAATTTAAAAGAACTTCCAAAAATGTCAGGTAAAGTTGAAACTCATGAATTTACTGCTGAGATTACTCAGTTAATGTCTTTAATCATTAACACCGTCTATTCTAATAAAGAAATTTTCTTAAGAGAATTGATTTCTAATGCTTCTGATGCTTTAGATAAAATTAGATATGAAGCTTTAAGTGAACCATCTAAATTAGAAAGTGAACCAGAATTATTCATTAGAATTACTCCAAGACCAGAAGAAAAAGTTTTAGAAATTAGAGATTCAGGTATTGGTTTAACCAAAGCTGATTTAATTAATAATTTAGGTACTATCGCTAAATCAGGTACTAAAGCTTTTATGGAAGCTTTATCAGCTGGTGCTGATGTTACTATGATTGGTCAATTCGGGGTTGGTTTCTACTCCTTATTTTTAGTTGCTGATCACGTTCAAGTTATCTCAAAACATAATGATGATGAACAATATATTTGGGAATCTAACGCTGGTGGTAAATTTACTATTACTTTAGATGAATCAAATGAAAGATTATCAAGAGGTACTGTTATCAGATTATTCTTAAAAGATGATCAATTAGAATACTTAGAAGAAAAAAGAATTAAAGAAGTCGTCAAGAGACACTCTGAATTCGTTTCTTACCCAATTCAATTAGTTGTTACCAAAGAAGTTGAAAAGGAAGTTCCAGCTGACGAAGAAGAAGAAAAGAAGGAAGAAACTGAAGATGATAAGAAACCAAAATTAGAAGAAGTTGAAGATGAAGAAGAAAAGAAGGAAGAAAAGAAAAAGACTGTTAAAGAACAAGTTACCGAAACTGAAGAATTAAACAAAACTAAACCATTATGGACTAGAAACCCATCTGATGTTACTCAAGATGAATACAATGCTTTCTATAAATCAATTTCAAATGATTGGGAAGATCCATTAGCTGTTAAACATTTCTCAGTTGAAGGTCAATTAGAATTCAGAGCTATCTTATTCGTTCCAAAGAGACCACCATTTGATGCTTTTGAATCTAAGAAGAAAAAGAATAACATCAAATTATACGTTAGAAGAGTTTTCATCACCGATGATGCTGAAGAATTAATTCCAGAATGGTTAAGTTTCGTTAAAGGGGTTGTTGATTCCGAAGATTTACCATTAAACTTATCAAGAGAAGTTTTACAACAAAATAAAATCTTAAAAGTCATTAAGAAAAACATTGTTAAGAAGTTAATTGAGACCTTCAATGAAATTGCTGAAGATCAAGAACAATTCGATAAATTCTACAGTGCTTTCTCCAAGAACTTAAAATTAGGTATTCATGAAGATCAACAAAACAGAGCTGCTTTATCTAAATTATTAAGATACAACTCTACTAAATCAACCGATGAATTAACTTCATTAACTGATTATGTTACTAGAATGCCAGAACACCAAAAGAACATCTATTTCATTACTGGTGAATCAATTAAAGCCGTTGAAAAATCTCCATTCTTAGATGCCTTAAAAGCTAAAGATTTCGAAGTTTTATTCTTAGTTGATCCAATTGATGAATATGCTATGACTCAATTAAAAGAATTCGAAGATAAGAAATTGGTTGATATTACTAAAGATTTCGAATTAGAAGAAACTGAAGAAGAAAAAGAAATTAGAGAAAAAGAAATCAAAGAATTTGAACCATTAACTAAAGCCTTAAAAGATGTTTTAGGTGAACAAGTTGAGAAAGTTGTTGTTTCTCATAAATTAGTTGACGCTCCAGCTGCTATCAGAACTGGTCAATTCGGTTGGTCTGCTAATATGGAAAGAATCATGAAAGCTCAAGCTTTAAGAGATACTTCTATGTCAGCTTATATGTCATCAAAGAAAACTTTTGAAATTTCTCCAAAATCTCCAATCATCAAGGAATTAAAGAAAAAAGTTGAAACTGATGGTGCTGAAGATAAGACCGTTAAAGATTTAACTACCTTATTATATGAGACTGCTTTGTTAACTTCTGGTTTCTCATTAGAAGAACCAGCTTCATTCGCTTCAAGAATTAATAGATTAATTTCTTTAGGTTTAAATATTGATGAAGATGAAGAAGTCGAAGCTGAAGTCGGTGCTACTACTACTGCTTCTACTTCTGAACCAGTTGAATCTGCCATGGAAGAAGTTGATTAAATGGGTCAAAGGATAAAGTGATAGATCACTTAATGCTTGTTTATATATAATATACATAATCTATATTATTAGTTTTATTTATTGCTCTTGTAATGTTTCATACCCTAATTTGGCTAGTTCTGCTATATCATCTAAGACCTTTTGAGCTTGTTCTCTTGTTAATAAATCATTATCAGTATCAACTATGTACGTTAACGTGTTGATAGTTTTTTCTCTATATTCCGATGGAAATGGAGTATCTGGAGAGTCAGCAGTCCCCATGATAAGATCATGAATCAAAACCACAGCTGATCTTCTCATTACTGCATTGTCGACACTGAGCTCTAAGTTCAAAATACCAAAAGCACAGTCTAATATATCGTTTAAATAATCAAGTATGCCTAGTAAAGAAGTTCTGCAACATACACCTAATAATGACATTGATGACATTCTTAATCTTATATCTTGGTCCTCAATAGCAGACTGTCTTCTTATGATTGATAATGCTGAACTGACTATTAGATCAGCTGATTCACCTGTGAAGAGTTTATTGGATGTTTGAATGTATCTTAAAAGAACCTCACCTATCTTCAATCGTTCATCTATATCGACACTTTCGTCTTCTCCTCGATAAAGTTTGACAAGAACCCTGATAACTTCTATTCCTTTTGATTCAATCAATGATTCAAGACCTTTGATAACATTTAAATAAATAAATGGTTCAGGATCTTTTAATTGAACTAAATGTAGTTCAATACCAAATTCCAAGGTGATAGTATCACTGTTGGACTCAATCAATTGTCTCAACAAATACAAACCATGAGCTCTGATTGGAACCAAAGGATCATTCAAACTTGCGATAGCCCTTTTAAGGACTCTCAATTCAGCGTCTTTAGCAGATACTTGTGACGTATTATCACCAGAGATCATCAATTGTAATCTACTACCCAAAGACTCAATAGCCTTGATATTTTGTTTAACTAATGGATGTGACTTTTTCGATAATACCTTCAAACTCTTGAGAATCTTTTCCATAATACTTCGTGTCTCCTTTGTTTGATCAGATAGCTCAGTCAAAACTGCTGATAAGAGTTCTAACAAAATGGGCATTGCTTCAAAATTTATGTCTTGATCAAAGTCCTCTTCATCATCAGAATCATTATCAGAATCCTTTTCCATGGCTTGATACAGGTACGCTAAGCTCTGAGCTCTTAAGAAATCATCTACGATTTCTAACATTTCTTCGGGGGTCTTTGCAATATCTTCTTTAAATTCATTGACTAGTGACTCGATTAGTCTCAAGTCAAGCAACACAAAAAATGGATTATCGTCATTATCAATAACCACAGTCTTATCAATCTTAAGCCATCTTTGTAGTAACTTCTTGAAGATTTTAAGGATATAGAATTCATCTAAATCTTTTAAAAGTTTTATGAATGAATTACATGAAGTATCCAAGTCAGTAATGTACTTATTGATTTGAGCATCTTTATCTAGTCCTATGAGTTTTGTTTTCTCTACTATTTGTGGTAGTTGATTAGGACCAAGAGAGAATTCCCAATCATTTCCATTGAATGTTAAATTCTTGGCAATTCTATCCAACCCAAATAGATCATTATCATCATCTTCACTATCTTTTACTGAAGTAAAATAACCGGCTAAAATATTTGCTAAGATATCAGTAGACTTGGAATTGGTATTAAGGAATACAAAATATGCCCACAATGATAAAATAATCGGTTTGAATAAGAACTGATTAAGGTCGGACGACAATCCTTTTTTGGTTAGTGATATTAATGCATTGATGGTGTTATTGAAATCTTTTTCATTGGTTAAAATACCACTCTCATCTTTATTGGCTAGTAGTGGGTTAAGATTACTCCAAATAGGTTTGAAGAAGAAATCTTGTACTACCAATTTATTCTTGAACCATAACCTTTCTACAATATGCCCCACACAACTGGTGACATAAGGACGATTAATATTTATAAGTAAGTCATAACATTGATTCCCAATGTTAGTGAAGTAGTCAACAGTTGTGAGTTGTTTAGGTTTCAGGAGAATGATAGTTGAAACATTATCAAATTTTTCAATATTGACATCTTCGTTATCTCTTAATCCAAGTACAAACTCTATCAATGTCAAAACCCCGTCTTTCTTGGGGGCATCATAATGTAAAGTGTGTAATCTTTTCATAACGAATTGTTTGAAGAAACTGGCAGACTGTGATGACAAGTAAAGAGTGAATGTTTGAAATAATTCAAAAGTACTTGGCAACTTTATGACAAAATTTTCAAACTCATTAAGGTACTTTGACTTATTACTTTGATTGAAATATGGACATGTAATCAAAGTTATAGAAATGGTTAAAAAATCTGAATACCCTGTACCTTTTATAAGTAATTCTCTGACATCTGAATCTTTTTCAAAAACGAACTTAAATTTGTCATAAATCAAAATTAATAATTTTTCATTAAACTGAAATTTTTCACTATAACTCTTAGCTGAAGAATTCGATATTAAACTCTCAACCTGTATGGGCTTCTTAGTCTTACTGAATTCATTTAATCTTCTTTTAGCCAAGGGTATACCGATCTTGAATGTGTTTAATGCAGGGTATATTCCATGGATGATTATAAGGTTAACTAACTTACTGAAAGTTTTAATATCGTGTAATGAGATGCTTATTAAGTTGGTATCAGGTTGAGGTTGTTTGATAGAAAGATCTTGGATTTGAATCAAATAATCAAGTAGTTTGGTTATAACCTCATATCTATTAGTATTTATGTCGTTACCCTTGACATCCAACTTCTCTGTAAGATTTTCCAACAGGATTTCATCAATTGTTCCATTCAATTTGACTTCCAAGTCTAAGAACAATTTATCTAATGGCGTACCTCTTGAATATTGAGGTTTATTGAGTCCCTTTCTAAGTTCATCAACTGAATAAATGTCCTTAGCATCCCTTCGTATTGTTTTCTTCTTTTGTGTTGGTAAGAAAGGATTATTCTTAGTAACAGGCTGAAGTTCTTCAATCTTGGGTGGCATTCCTATTACTAACAGTACTAAATCGCACTATCAGTTCGCATCTAAATTTGTCTCATCTCATCCCAAGATTATAGAATGTCAGGAACAGAAATAGTTGATCTTACTCAAGAAGAAATGGATGCTATCATCTACGATTCAAGAGAAGGTGATTTAGAAACGTTGCAACAAATTTTCGATGAAATATCACCAAAATTGTTACTCAGTATAAAAGATGATATAACCTTGACCACACCAATTCATACTGCAGCTGCTAATGGACATGTTGAAGTCTTAGAATACTTGTTATCCATAATTCCAATTGAAGACGCTAAGAAATTAGTCAACACTAAGAATGAAAGTGGTAATACCCCATTACACTGGGCAGCATATAATGGACATTTACCAGTAGTCGAATTGTTAACTAATAAATATGATGCTGATGTTTTCATAAAGAATGAAGCAGGCCATGATGCTATGTTTGAGGCCGAAAATAACGGTAAGCAAGAAATAGAGCAATGGTTCTTGAAGAAATATTCAGTTGAAGAAGACTTTAAATTTGAAGAAGGGGAAGAAGAGTCAAAGATCACTTATCAACCAGGTAAGGAAACCAGAGATGCCGATGAAAGAGCCAGACAAGCCCAAGAAACCACAAGAGATATTGAGTCTAAGACTGAAGATTTGAAAGTATGATTACATGTGTATAGTAGATAGATAATGGTACTAATTCTTGAAAAGTACAGAATTTTCAGAATGAATGACGCACCTTTGTTATTAGGATGTCGCACTTCTTTCTCTATTTTGCAGTAGCATTAATGCAACTTCGTATAAGCATTAATCCAATCTACTGTGGTTGGAGTTTGATTGATGGACTCTTAGAACATGAAAATCGCAAGTATCGATAGTGCAAGGCAGACAGGGTCAAGTCACTATTCTGTGCTGTTGCTAATTTGAGATCTAACAAGATAAGTTGTAACAAGCAAAATAGAATTTTGTAACCATTTGCTGTCCCATCACTGAGTCTCTAAGTTTACTGTTATCAATGAATGGTGATATTAGATGATCACAAGTAATTGCTCCTGTTATCTTTTATACTGTAGACTGTATGACTGGAGGAAGAGTATTGCGACATCCTAATAACAAGGTACACTTCTTCAACCTTAACACACTGTATTTCGCACCCTCAGTAGTACGGGTCCAGAGTGTAAAAATTTTTCAAAGGTCGTGTGGTGCAACCTCATTTTTTTCACCATTGACTCAATAGTACTAAAGAAGAACTACCAATATGAGTGATTTAGGGTTTGATCCAAGTTTAAAGAAGAAGAAGAAAGTCAAGAAGGTAGAAGAATCTACACCAGAAGGAAGTCCAGCTCCAAGTAGTGAAGCCGATGATTTATTTGCAGGATTAAAGAAGAAGAAGAAAACTAAGAAACCAACCCTTGATGAAGAAAGTAAAGAAAGTACCCCAACTGCTGAAGATGATTTCACTGCAGCATTAGGAGAACTTAGTTTAAAGAAGAAAAAGAAAGATTCTGTTCCAAATACTGAAGTTGATGATTTTGAAAAACAGTTAGAAAAGGCAGGACTTGATGAAATTACTAATAAAGAACCAACACCTGAAAAATCAGCTCAAGAATTAGGAGGATTACCATATGAACAATTATTATCACGTTTTTTCAATATCTTAAAACAAAATAATCCAGAATTAGCAGGAGCCAGATCAGGACCAAAATTCCGTATTCCTCCACCAATATGTCAAAGAGAAGGTTCTAAAAAGACATTATTTGCTAATGTTCAAGAAATTGCCACTGTTTTACAAAGAAATCCCGAACATTTAATACAATATTTATTTGCAGAATTGGGTACTTCAGGTTCCATTGATGGTGAAAAAAGATTAGTATTAAGAGGTAAATTTCAACCTAAACAAATGGAATCAGTTTTAAGAAGATATATTATTGAATATGTCACATGTCAAACTTGTAAATCTATGAATACTGTATTAAAGAGAGAATCTGCTAATAGATTACATTTCTTAAGTTGTAATTCATGTGGATCCACTAGATCTGTCTCATCCATTAAAGCTGGTTTCCAAGCTCAAATTGGAAAGAGAAAGAAAATGTAATAGCATTCATTTATATCATTATATATTAACTATATATGTATCATAGTAATAAATACAACGACCATTAGTTAGTTATACTCTCAATAGTTAGTTATACTCTCAATGACTTTTTTCAATGGTACGCACCATGAACTAACACCATCATTAACCATCATATAATCAACTATTTGCTGTTTCAAATCAAAATTGTTTTGTTGCAATTGATTATAAATATCTCCTATGAACATCTTATGGTCCTTATTTAATTTCGATGTATTGTTAACCAATTTAGTTTTACATTGTGCCAATAAATTATCGGAAAGTTTACTAGGATAGTTACATATTTCTTCAATTATTGACGGTATCTCTAAATCATTGGATTGTGAGGTGTTCAATTCAGTAACAGGTAAGGATGTCAAAGATGGTTTGCTTCCTAAACTAGTTGAGCTGGCATTTAATTTAGAAACCATCACTGGTGGACAATCATTCCACCCTTCCATGGGATCACCTCTTTGATACTTGGTTAATGTCATGTTTTCGTTTCACCTGCCACCTCAAACGTATCACCAGTTTCGCGCCCTCACGACTGCCTTGATAAAGTTAATGCCGTCTCTAACAACTCATCAATTGACGGTCTTTCATCCGGTTTTAACTTTAAGCAACTATTTATAATTGATAATAATTCATTAGAATAATCAGAATCGGGGAACGTGTACCTACCACTGGAAATGGCAACTGTCAAATTTGCACCTTGTTCGATCTCTAGTTTTTCAAATGGTGAGAACCCAAAACATAAACTATATAATAAACATCCTAATGACCAAATATCGGTTGATTCAGTGATTTCAGAATCGGTGGTAACGTCTAATAATTCAGGGGCTCTATATGGTAAAGTACAATGTTCGGCAGCAAAATCGGTCAATGTTAATGCTTGTTGACGGTTCTTGATAGTCAATCTCGCAGTAGTACAAGATCCTAAATCAACTAAAACTGGTAACCCTTCGGCTGAGATCATTACATTACCAGGTTTTATGTCTCTATGGGCAAATGGCACAGATTCTTCTAATTCAACTCCGGAATTAGTACTGATACCATCCTCATCTTCACTATCTGGAGGTAATAATAAATCAGCTTCTTCTTCCAGTTCATTACCAGTGCCTTGATTATTTAGATTAGATCTAACCACTTTTTTGAATTTATGCATAGCTTGTAAACCTCTACAAACCCCGATAAAAATCCTGATAATTTCTGCTTCTTCCATGGTTGTCCTATTCAATACGTTAGCATTGATGATATCTTGTAAAGATTTCTCAAAGTACGGTAATAATATATAAACTGTTGAAGAACCATCGTTCTCTTGTACTACAGCTTCATCAATTGATTGTATAATATAAGGGGTCTTTGAGTTACTAAATCTATGGTAGTTCTTGATTTCTTTCATGGCGTTTTTAAATACTTCATCACTAGACCCGAAAGGACATCTTATCCTCTTCAAAGCATATAAAGCATTTGTAGATTTCTGGGATACTAAATAAACATAGGAAAATCCTCCTTCCCCTAATAATCGAACAATCTTATATTTGGTATTATTAATTGATAAGTATGGGGACGAAAAGTCAGGTAAACATGGTAAACATGACGATATTAATGATAAGATTTGGTCCATGATGTGGGTTGCAATTTCGCAATTATTTTCTCGATTGTGGTCATTTTAAAACTTATATGAATAATAAAAGATGCTGTCGCCAAAAGATTTTTTTATGACTCCTATCCCTGTATCAACACCCAGAATTAAACTGGAATCCGGTACAACCACCCAATCACCAATTTCAATGGATGTTGATGATTCCGGTTCTCAAATAGATTCAATATCGAAGATTCGTCAACAGGAAGTTATACCTGAATTATTCACTATATTGCATTCATTAAGGTCGGGAAAGATCCTGGCTAAAGATTTTGATAATAAATTAGGTAGTATACGATTGAAATTGAATAACATCAAACAATATTTACGACAAATTGATGGAATAACTGAGAGTGTTGAAGAGAGAGAAGAGAGAATAAAGTTATTGGAAAGTACGAATGAAAAGAAGGTGATCTTCTTAGAGGAATTCAAGTCAAAGATATCGGAACAGGGCCCTTAGACGAAGTATGAAGGCTGTTGAGAGGAAGTATAATGATACAATGAGTGTAAATAGGACAATATACAATAGATTCTGGGTCTTCGAGTGCTCAACTATGAAAAGGGTAAGTCATGCCTGATGATTTCCATCTGTCATGTTCGCTGCCTTCAAATGTGCCTGCCTTTGCTACCTTCACTCCGTTTGGGTAGTCTATATAATTCAGGTAGTTTAGATAGTTCAGGTAGAATAAGGTTAGAAAAACCGCGTAACATGTCTAGTCTAAACATTCAAGAAACCCTAAGAAACACCAACTTATCATCATACCCAGCCTTGACTGTGGGTATTGTCCCATTCACTTTCGGTTTACTTTTCTTAGATATTATCACCAATTATTCTTTAAGTCATTTGTTCTCATTATACCCGGGAGCTCCATTGAAATTTGATCTCAATAGGTTATCATTTTACTTATTATTCCATCAAAACTTCTTTCATTGGCTTTTCAATATAATCGCCCTTGGTTCACCATTATATTACTTTGAAAAATCCCATGGTACAATTCATACTGGGATCACTTTGAATTTATTAGCTGTAGTTGCTGGTTTGCAATATTGTATTGTAGGTTTAGTTTTATACAAGGAAACTCACGTTATTGGATTATCTGGGGTCGTTTTCCTGTTTTTTGCTTACTTTGCCGTTAAAGAACATCACTTCAAACCTATTCTTTATAGAACTAGGATCAGCAATGTTGATATAGTTATTCCAACGTTATATTCACCATTTATTAGTTTAATTGTTATCACTATAATCTTCCCAGGATCATCATTCTTTGGACATTTATCTGGAATTTCTACTGGGTATTTATTAGGGTTCGATAAGTTAAAGATTCTTTATCCACCCCTGAAAGTGATTCTCTTTATTGAAAACAAACTTGCTAAATTGATTGGGTTGTTGGATGGAATTGTTGATTTTGTGAGTGAAGAAGATGGTATTAATTTAAGAGGGGTTGCTTATTCACCATTGTTTAGTCAAGATGCTGAAGTAGCTGTAACCACCTCGAATGACACCAACTTTAGTGGTCAAGGCCATGTTCTTGGTTCTGCTTAAGTAATTAGAGTATTTCCTCAGGATACTCCGTTTACATAGTTTATATAGCCGACAGGTATTAAATATGATCGTAACGTATAGGCACTTAATGTTATAGATAGTAAATAAGATAATTATAAATGGTTTTAGTATTATTACCGTATAACCGAGATTGTCTCCTCTACATTATCTTCTCACTTCCACTACTCACCTTTCACCTGCTTGTCCCCACGAATAGTGCGACAGTATAAACAAAAAGTTTAATCCTAATTCCAATAATCCTTGATTCAATTATATCCAAGGTACTTCGGTTAAACTTAGTTGGCTTAGTTTCTGCTATATATAATGAGTACGCCATCAGTTATAGATCGAAAGGAAACCATATCACCCGAGAAGGAGATCACTAATAGACCGTTAAAGAATCACAAGAAGAAGAAAAAGAAAAATAAAAAGAAGACGAGTAATAAAGATCAAGGAACTATAGATAATGCCGTAATCGAAGACCAATCAGGTGTTCAGTTGTCTGATCAATCATCGATCCCAATTTCATCTTCGAATCCTGAACCTATAACTCCTGTCTCACAATTACAACCACCACTAATCGCTGAATCAACACTACAACCACCAAAGATATTCAATAATGATTCTGATACTAAATCAGATTATAGCTCTAGTAGTAAGATGAGTCCGAGAAAACAAGCAATCATGAGACATAAAAAAGAAGATGGTGGATTTAATAATGATTCAATAATACACGATGTAAAAGTTAATTTAAAACCAAAGAA
Source organism: Yamadazyma michaelii (assembly GCA_030572395.1). NCBI lineage: Eukaryota > Fungi > Ascomycota > Pichiomycetes > Serinales > Debaryomycetaceae > Yamadazyma > Yamadazyma michaelii. Next base: position 83,229 of record JAJLZU010000014.1, on the reverse strand, counting down.
ACTGAATACCGAGTCAATCGATGAAACCGATAAGAAGAAGAATAAACCTTATGTTGATGAAAAGATCAGTTTGTTTAAATTCAAAAGTTCGAAGATTTTAGTGTTTGATGAACAACTTGAATCTCCTCAACAACTGTCTTCAGGAAGGCTATTGGGACACGGAGAATTCGAAATCTTTCAATTACATAATGGAGACGTCACGTACTTGTCTTGTGGGCCATCGTTTATCTATCCGTTATTGCCCAAACTTAAGGTGTTAAGAGTAAACTTCAATCAGTTTATTCTTCCTCTAGTTAATCCTGAGCGTTACTGGAGGATATTTATTAATTCCATTGATGAAAGTATCATCCAAGATTTAGAACGGGTTCTAGAGGAGGTTATACTGTATAGGAATTTAGCTATTGGAGTTAAACCTCCTAGTTCGTTAAGTGACTCCCAAGGTTCCTTGAGTGGATCACCTTTACCACCACAACAACTGCACCAGTTACAAACCCCTAAGAAGTCAAAGTCCCCTCTTAAACAAGACCAAAGTCTTTTGTTACCAAACGACACGTTACTTCAATTCAATATGGCCCAAATTTCAAACGATATCCCGGACTCACCACCATCAGTGCCATTATCACCTCACCAACTTAATTCCACAAAACCTTTTCCATTTACAGAAACTCACAATTATCCTATAGACCAAGCATTCATACCTCAAAATTTGCCATTTACTCCACATCAATTTGTACCACCTCAACCCCCAGCATTACATAATTTAGCTATCCCCAGAGATTTATCGGACAAATCAATTTCCAGCGCATTGGCTAGCCTCGAAATAAATGGGAATTTACAACCATATAAAAATGGACGTAATGGCTATAGCCATAATAGTCATGGCAATAACTATGGCCTTACCCAAAGTCAATTACGGAAAAAGAAAAAAGATAAATCCGATAGTTCCTTAGATTCATTACTTGACGAATATGAAGAATCGATTTCCAAATCTGTATATACGAAGTCCCGTGCCCCATCGAGACCAATGTCTCGAAGTTCATCATTTGTAAAAGTTAATGATTTTAAAGCACATAAATTTAGAGAAGGTAATGATGAGTTTCCTACTACTTCCTTATCTGAATATAACAGGCACCATGCCACTAGATCCAGGAGATCATCCAAAAGTGAATTGTATACATCCGAATCTAATTGGATGGAACCTAGTGGATTTGGAGCACCAGTGGATAAACTACCACATTCAAGATCAACATTTTCAGTTGCTAGTAGTCAGAATGAACGAGGCCAAGATTTAAATTCAACTTACAAGCAAATTTATAGATCTATAACTCAACGGAATTTAAATAAAATTGTGGAAAAAGATCCTAGATCAAGATTACCGACCATTGAACAATCCAAAGCTTTAAGATCTAATTATCAACTGTCGTACAGACCTCAGTCCAGAACTAAGGACAGAATTAGTACTAATGATGTGTATAATATTATTAATGAAAGGAGGGAAGAAAAGAAAGGGTTTGCATCAAGAATCTTTGGTTGGTAAGCCTATAGTACAAGGCCAATCCATATTGTGGATGATATGATTTATGAAATATTTATTTGATTATATACAATAAGGAAGAATATAAATTCTTATGTAATGAGATTTCGACTAACTCTATGATATCTTACCATTAATTGGTTATTTAAAGTTGAGGAGCACCAGGAATTGGATTACCATTAGCATCAACTAAACCTTGTTGCATCATCATTATTTGTTCATTACCAGCAGATTCAAATTGCAAACCAACACCTAATCTTGAGTTGTTTTTAGCATGATCGATTTCTCCTGAGAATAAAATGGATACAGTTGGTAACACTCTTTTTTCCATGAAAACTCCAACCTTACCGGCTGAATCTATTTGACCTCTAAAGATAGATTGTCTGTATTCATATTTGGCACCTAAAGTGGTTTCACCTTCAATGATTGGTTCATAATCGGGCATACCCATTAAATTAGTACCAATTGGTTTCATACCAGCAGTAATTTGAGTTTCAACTCCAGCTTCAACTTTGTCAGTAACTTTTCTATAAAAACTAGCAATTAAAGCTCCTTGAGCTAATAATTGACCTGAGAAAATCCAGTTACCGGCATTATATCTGGTATAATAACTAATAGCACTTTCTGGAGCTAATGCACCAGCCTGTTTGGTATAACTGGCTTCAACCCCAACTGATAATTTTTTAGTTAAAGATTGTAATAAAGAAGCAACAGCTAAACCACTAAATCCATCATTTAAGAATGAAGGGTTTAAAGTTTTGAAATTGACTGAAAAATCAGATGCTTGATAATCTTGTTCTAACTGAACCATAGCTGGTTGTCCAGTACCTAATTGTAAAGTTATTTTAGAAACATTATTATTATCCCAAGCATAATTAACTCTACCACTGAAACTCAAAGAATTGTCAATGTTACCTTGAATAAAAGTTTTATCACCAAAATATAAGGCACTAAAAGCATATGGTGGTAAAACATTAGAACCAACAGATAAAGTATGAGAAGTTTGGAAAACTGGTGACATTGAAAAGGCTTTATTTAAATCAGCTCTTAATCCGGTAAAGAAATATTGATTTAAGAAAACATCTCTACTAACTTCTTTATTTAAATTTTCAATAGTACCAGGATTTTCTAAATCCAATGATTTACGATGTTCAGCAATTGTAGTATAAACATCGTTTATGTATTGAAAGAATGGATTTAATTTTTCAGGTGGGGAAACGGCATTTGGCAAGATTGGGACCGATAATTTAGAAATATCTCCTAATGGAACTGGAGATGGTTTAGTTGATTGATCTGACATGGTTTTGGAGATCTTGTCGAGTTGAAAATTTTTTTGTGAGAATTTTGCGGTTCTCCAACGAGCGTACAACGAGCGCAGTGAGTTTGGTCGACAGCGGCGGTAAATGGTCGATCTAAGATCGCGACTAGCTTAGTACCGATTATAAATAAAATTGTGAGGATTTTGACCATTGGATATTTGGAGTAAATTGAATGTCGGGTCAGTACGTGTCGTCACTCTGAACGGTTTTAAATATGTCGTGTTGAGATTCATCAGATGACTGCAAAATCTACCAATATATTAACTTTCTAATGAATTTCATAGTAAATTTCACTTTTTCTTCATATAAGCAATTTCTCACATAACAACCATAGTATACTGCAAGTTCTTCGGTGAAAACCTCGAAAAAAAAACTTGAAAAACCGGAAATTCTATTCTCCGAATCATTGTCATCCGGTGATGAGAAAATGCTCCTATGACGATATTTTGAGAATATATAAATTAAATTATTCCGAACCATTGCTGTACCAATTGTATTTTATAAACCACAAAACCAAAAACACAATTATAATTACTAATAGTACACAAGCCATATAAAATCAAAAGATGACAGTACCTTTAATTCATGGTACTTCAAGTATTTCATTACCTTCCCCAAATGGAGAATTATTGAGAAGAACACTTGATTTTTATACTAATGTTGTTGGATTTCAATACCATGAACAACATGATGATAGCCATTTCTTGATATCGTCCAATAGAAAGTTAACTATCAAACTTCCTGTTAGCTCTAAAGCTAAATCGGTTGAAGAAATCAATCAATTGACTAAAGAATTAACTGATAGAATGTCGAATGAAGATGTAAGAGCTGTTGATTCATCATTTGTATTAAGTTGTGATAATTTGAATTATTTGATTAATAATTTATCCAATCACAATAAACCAAATCAAATTGCTCCAAATGAATTATTCCCAAGTGAATGTTATACCGTTGATCCTTTAGGGAATTTAATTGGATTTACTACTTCAGCTAATCCAATAACTTCCGTACCACCAGTTACTAAATTAGCTCCTAAAGCTTCAATGGTACCATCATCAACATTATCTAAAAGCATTTCTTCAAGTAATTTAAAACAAGCAATCAATGATCCATTTGCTAAAAGAAGAAACGTTGCCGTTATGACATCAGGTGGTGATGCACCAGGAATGAATGCTGCAGTCAGAGCCATTGTTAGATCTGCTATTTATAGAGGTTGTAAAGCATTTGCTATTATGGAAGGTTATGAAGGTTTAGTCAGAGGAGGTCCTCAATATATTAAAGAAATGAAATGGCAAGATGTTAGAGGATTCTTAAGTGAAGGTGGTACTAATATTGGTACTGCTAGATGTTTGGAATTCAAAGAAAGACCTGGAAGATTAAAAGGGTGTAAACATTTAATTGAAGCCGGAATCGATGCTTTGATCGTTTGTGGAGGTGATGGTTCATTAACCGGTGCTGATTTATTTAGAGCTGAATGGCCTTCATTGATCAAAGAATTAAAAGAAACTAACCAAATTACTACTCAACAATATGAAAACCATAAACACTTGAACATTTGTGGTACTGTTGGATCCATTGATAATGATATGGCTACAACTGATGCAACCATTGGATGTTATTCATCATTAGCTAGAATTTGTCAAGCCATTGATTATATTGATGCTACAGCTAATTCTCATTCAAGAGCATTTGTAGTTGAAGTCATGGGAAGACATTGTGGATGGTTAGCATTAATGGCTGGTATTGCTACATCTGCTGATTATATTTTGATTCCTGAAAAACCAGCATCATCTCAAGATTGGAAACAACAAATGTGTGAAATCGTTAAAACTCATAGATCTAAGGGTAAAAGAAAGACTATCGTTATTGTAGCGGAAGGTGCTATAACTGTTGATTTAAAACCAATTAGTTGTAATGAAGTTAAAGATGTTTTGGTTGATTTAGGTTTAGATACAAGAGTTACTACCTTGGGTCATGTTCAAAGAGGTGGTACTGCTGTTGCATACGATCGTATTTTAGCTACTTTACAAGGGGTGGAAGCAGTCGAAGCTGTTTTAGATTGTACTCCAGAAACCCCTTCACCTTTAATTGCTGTTGAAGAGAATAAAATCGTTAGAAAACCTTTAGTTGATGCTGTTAAAATTACTAAATCTGTAGCGGCTGCAATCGAAGATAAAGATTTCGATAAAGCTATGAGTTTAAGAGATCCTGAGTTCATTGAACATTTAAATAATTTTATGGCTATGAATTCTGCTAATCATAATGAACCAGTGTTACCACCAGATTTAAGAAAGAAAATCGCTATTATTAATGTTGGTGCTCCAGCAGGTGGAATGAATAGTGCTGTTTATGCTATGGCCACATATTGTATGTCACAAGGCCATAAACCTTACGCTATACATAATGGGTTCTCCGGTTTAGCAAGACACGAATCAGTTAGACTGATTGATTGGTTGGAAATTGAAGGTTGGACGTCAGTTGGTGGTTCCGAAATTGGTACTAACAGAACTACTCCAGAAGATGCTGATCTTGGAATGATTGCTTATTATTTCGAAAAATACAATTTTGATGGGTTAATCTTAGTTGGAGGTTTCGAGGCTTTCGAATCTTTGAACCAATTAGAGAAAGCTCGTTTAAGTTATCCAGCATTTAGAATTCCAATGGTATTAATTCCTGCTACTATTTCTAATAATGTTCCAGGTACTGAATATTCTTTAGGTTCAGATACTTGTTTGAACTCCTTGACTGAATATTGTGATGTTGTTAAACAATCAGCTTCTGCTACTAGAGATAGAGCTTTCGTTATTGAAGTTCAAGGTGGTAATAGTGGACATATTGCTACATTTGCATCATTAACTACAGGAGCTCATGCTTCTTTTGTACCAGAAGAAGGTATTGAATTATCACAATTAGAAATGGATATCAATAGTTTGAAGGATGCTTTCATTAATGAAAGAGGTTTATCTAAAGCTGGGAAATTAATTTTAAAGAGTACTAATGCATCTAAAGTTTTAACTACTCAAGTTTTAGCTGATATCATTAATGAAGAATCTGAAGGAGAATTTGATACCAAAACTGCAGTACCAGGTCATGTTCAACAAGGTGGATTACCTTCGCCAATCGATAGAACTAGAGCTGCTAGATATGCTATTAGAGCCGTTCAATTCATTGAAGAACATGCTGACGACATCATATCACATAAATATGATATTAAGTTCAATTATGACCATAAAAGAATCGCATCAACTGCTAGTGTATTAGGTATAAAATCTTCTAAAGTTAAATTCACATCAATTAGATACTTGTATGATTTTGAAACCGAGTTGGGTAGAAGAATGCCAAAGACTATTAGTTGGAATAAGACTAGAAACATTGCCGACCAATTAGTTGGTAGAACTCGTGTTAATAGAATTTGATCTATTGTTTAGGATATTTATATACGTTTATGTAAACTACAATTGTGTTTGTGCGCAGCACAAGTCTTTTTGCAACCATTAGCTAAAATGACCAGTGCAGGAATTTCTGATTATCTAAACTATGTTGGAGGTTCAAGTTCCCAAAGTCCAAGTCCACAGAATGAACCAAAAACATCAGCTCATGGTACAACTAAACCTTTTACTCCTAAAAATTCTATAACAATAGTGGAACCAGAATTCAGGCCGAGAGTAAGCACTTATCCTTCTGTTACGATCATTCATCCTCATGTTGGATTAGATATTGATAAACAATCCTTACCTGAATTAGGCGAAAGCTCCAGTTTCCGGTCAATTATCGACCAATATAGACCCAGTAATACATTTATTAGAGTATGTCATTCATTCAAGAGAAGAAGAGTTATTGGAGAAGATGGGAATCTGCCCAGAGATGTTGAAGCTGCTGTGCATGGAGGATTAAGTGGGTTTTCATTACAAATGATGGGGTTTGGTTTGAGTATAGGCACCGGATTATTTGTAGCATCAGGTCAAATCTTAAGTGATTCTGGGATCTTACCGACTTTACTAGGCTACATTTTAATGTCATCTTTTATTTTCCTTAGTATGCAAGCATTGGGGGAATTTTCAGTTTCAATTCCAGCTTCAGGGTCGTTTATTAAATATTCAATCCTATTTGTTCATAGGAGTTGGGGGTATACGATTGGATGGAATTATGCCCTTCAATGGATGACCTTATTACCTTTAGAGTTAATTGCATTGACTATCGTCATTGAAAGTTGGACATTCATAAAGATGGATAAGTGGATTTTGATTACTATATTTTATGTGGTTTCAGCAATGTTGAACCTTTTTACTACCAAGTACTTTGGAAGATTCGAGTCAGGTTTTTCCTTGATTAAAATAGCTGCTATAATTATATTCATGATACTAGGGTTAGGCATCATATGTGGAGCATTTGGGGAACCTATTGGATTCAAGTACCTTAAAGACCCAGGGTTCATGAGAAATGATATAAATGGCTTAACTATGGTGAATGTGTTGATAACTGCCAGTTTTAGTTTTGCTGGTCTGGAAGTTGTAGGTTTGGCAGCCATTGAATCCTCAGATCCGGCAAATCAAGTTCCTAGAGTTATCAAACAGTTTATATGGAGAGTTTTGTTCTTTTATATAGTCTCCTTATCAATCATTGGATTGTTAGTGCCATATAATCATGAACTATTAATGAACACCTCCAGTAGAAGTATAAGTGAATCACCATTTATAATTGCGTTAAGTTCATTAAACTCCAAAGTCATTAGTGTTGGACTCAAATGTGTGATTTTAGTTTCGATATTATCAGTTACTCATAATGCCACATACGCTTCATCAAGAGCATTAGCATCTTTAAGTGAGAATGGCCTAGCACCTAAATGTCTTGAATATATTGACAAAAAAGGTAGACCAATTATAGCTATATTGATGTCCTTATCATTTAAATTATTGAGTTACTTATCAGTGATTTGGCCAAATGGGTCAGAGATTATGTTTGACTGGTTAATGGGGCTTGGTGGTTTGTCTGTTATGTTTACCTATACAACTATTTGTTTATGTCACATAAGATTCAGAAGAGTTATATGCTTAAAAGGTGTAACATCATCGGAACTACCTTTTCAAGCACTTTTGGGACAATTTGGATCATATTATGCTTTGATTTTTGGAGTTTCCATAATTTTAAGTAAGACTATTTTAGGGTTTATATATGAAAGAACCTGGGTGAACATCATAAAAAATAATTTATGTTTATCAAGCATGGTTACTTGTTTTGCAATTCATGCTGTAATAACCGGCAGTGGATTTGTTAGACTTGAAAATGTTAACCTTAGGGGGATTCTAGATAATTATGGTACGCCTCAAATTTTGCACCCAAAACCTAACTTCAAAATATTCTCGCCCGATTTGCAACATCGCATTGATAGAACTCAACTAGTTTAATGGACTTCAAACGTATGTAGAATCAGAATATATAATTGAGTGGATACTAATGTATAGAGAGAATCAATCATTGTAAGACCCTTGGAGAGTTACAGTCTCTCAAGGAAAGTATAACACAAATACCGTACACGGGTAGTACAAATTATGATCAACAAAAGTATAATGAAGAGGTCTTTTCATTGACTAAGTTAGTTGAAGGAAAAATATCATTGTTGACAAGCAGAAAGTTTCAGTTCAAGGGTGAACCACAGAAATCACAAGGGCATATTAAAAATGATCCGGTCAGATCTGTTACAATTGAACCATATAAAGAGGAATTCTGTAATGAAGTGTTCATACTAAAAGATCCTGTCAATTATTTTTTACTCAATCAGTTTGAAAACAGTATAATAATTAATAAGTACCAAAGTCAAGCAGTTAATCTAAAGTATGGAAAGAATTGTTTAATCCAAATAAAAACTAATGGAACGGTAATGATAGATAACTTAAACAATTGTATACTAGGTATAAAGTGCCATCAATTAAGAATACATAACACCCATAAGTGTGTGTTTTTAGTCGAAAATGATAATAGAGATGTCATAATAGAACATTGTAAGGATTTAAAATTCAATAAAGGGATTAATGTGGTTGATTTTGATTCAGTATTACCTGAAAAGGATTATGGGTTTTCTAAGTATATCGATTACATAGGAGATGCTTTCAATAAGGAAACTTTTGGCTTGAATGACTTACATGTCTTAGACATGATTGATAAAATTATAACTGACCAAAACCCTGATCACATAACCTGACCAAAGATTGAGGGGATTTACGAGATGTCCAAGACATCAAATGAATAATGAATGAATGCCAAGTGTATAATAGCAATACATCCGTTAATCGGCATAAGTTCCATCATACGTTACTCTCCACCTCCTTTTGATCCACTTATACATGTGGTGTTATGCCGCGATTAACCGTTCACCGTAGATACCCTTTAATTACCTTAAATTGCCGCATCAACTATAAAATGATGTTGAATTTTCCTAAACTCTAACTCTTTAATGACAATTATTGCTGATAAAATCCCTTTAGGGGAATATGTATTCTTAAGAATATGTCAAGCTAATCCTAAATTAAAATCTATCTTTGGTGTACCGGGAGATTATAATCTCAACTTGATGGAACATCTTTATCTGGAATCTGTAGTAGAACAAGATGTAAAATTTGTTGGGAATTGTAATGAATTAAATGCTGCTTATTGTAGTGATGGATATGCTAGAATTTTAGATACGTTTTCGGTTATGATAACAACTTTAGGTGTAGGAGAGTTAAGTGCAATGAATGGTATATCATCAGCCTTTTCTGAATTCTCACCTATTTTACATATAGTTGGTTCTATTCCAACTTTTAAAGAACATTATAATAATTTGCATAAAGAGTTCCAAAATTGGCACCATTTAGTACAAAACAAAGATTCATTACAACCACCTGATTGTCATGTATTTTCTAAAATGTGTGAACCAATCTCTGTATGTAATGAAACTTTGACTTATGAAGGATTAAGTGGAGACAATTTTAATAAGATTGATAATTTGATCAATACCATTCTCAGTGAATCAAGACCCGGGTATTTATTTATACCTGCAGATTTACCTGATATTAAAGTATCAAGTGAGAGGCTCAATAAACCATTCCCTTTCAGGACTATTGATAATGATGGACTTCAACATTTAAGTGAAATGAGTTCAACTATTTTACAAGACCTTTATCAGGCTAAGAATCCATCGATTATGAGTGATGATTTAATCACGAAATTCCACAGCTTGGAAGCATTCAATGGGTTTATTGATAAAATCGCTAATAATAAAGCTATTAAACTTTATTCTTCAAGAATTGGTAAACTTATCGATGAAACTTTAGACAACTTTGTAGGAGTCTATCCTTCAGCTAATAAGAAAATCATTGACAGTTTCCAAAATCATACAGATTTATTGATCGTCTTTGGGTATACTAATTTTGAAACTAAAGCTATGTACAATAACATGAATCATTATGGAAATATTAAGACCGTTATAAAAATTAATCCAGATTATATTGAAATCAATGATGATGTTTATCATTTAAAGAATAAGCAAGGAAGACTTTTCACTCTTAATGATTTAGTTCATACTATTTCAAATAAGTTAGACATTACAAAAATACAACACTCGGATAATGTGTCAGAATGGAAAACTGAAACCAAAGTAGCTTTAGAGAACGATAACGATAGAATTATTAGCCAAACTAGGTTATTTAACTTTGTAAATTCATTCCTCCAAGAAGATGATATAATCATGTCAGAAACGTCATCATTTTCATTTGGTATTCCAGATTTAAAGTTTAAAAAGAACGTAAGAGCCATATATAATTCCTATTATGCATCAATTGGATTTGCCTTACCTGCATGCTTCGGTGTTTCTATGGCATTGAAAGATTTAGGTAGCAAAAGAAGAGTATTATTATTCGAAGGTGATGGTTCAGCTCAAATGACAGTTCAAGAAGTATCAAGTTATTTGAGATGGGGTATAACTAAACCAATAATATTCTTAATGAATAATCAAGGATATACAATTGAAAGAGCTATTAAAGGAGAATTTAGATCATATAATGATATTCAATCTTGGAATTGGCAATACACTTTAAAAATGTTCGGAGATGAAGAGGGGAAAGGTTCAAGCTACACCAAGATTAAAAATGGTAAAGAATTACAACAGTACTTCGAAAATAGTGTGCCTGACAAATTACAATTTTTAGAACTTGTAATGGGTAAAACTGATTACAGTAATGGGTTGAAATTATTTTTAGGTAAGTAAAATGCAGGAAATTGTGTATAATTATGTAGGCTGTAACGTAAATATTATGTCACTGAGAAATAATTTCTAGCAACGCTCAAGATCCACTCGAATGCCGTCGGCGGACTACCATCAGCATCGGATATAGTGAAACTGTCGGACTGCCACCACCGTCGGCTGTAATGAAACCGTCGGCTATAATACCCGAAACCAACTATGGACTTTGTAAATCCCTTCTAAAAGTTACCATATAACCGGGGGGCTTATCATGTATACAACAGACTCATCCCTGATCCTCCCTAAAATGGCAACTGCGATATTGAAATACGGGGTAAAAAGTTCCCACACGAATTTCCCCATTCCTATGTAAACCATCGATTTCCTCATTTTAACTGACAACTTTCAAAATGCTAGCACCAGAACAATCGGAATATATTTTAGAAAATCCTAATAACCTACCAATTGTGGAATTGTATAAGAAATTCTTACGTCAAGATAAATCAGCAAATTTCGGGAAACCAATTGCTGGTACCGAGACGAATGAGTTTTCATCGATTTATAGAAATGGATATAACGTTAATAAAGTCAAGAAATATATCTTAAAAGGTAATGAAACTGTCCATGATTGTTTTGAAAACATCGCTAGGGAAAATGGGGACAAACCTTGTTTTAAATTCAGGCCTTACAATTACGATGAGGACAAGTCCGAGAATTACTATGACACGTATAGTTACAAGGAAGTTAGAGATTTAAAGAATCATCTAGGATCCGGAATTATTTATCATCTTCAGAACAATCCTTATAAGAACAGTGAGAAGTATGAAGCCCATAAATTGATTGAAAATCATATTAGAGATTATAAGTCATATGACTATAAGAACCATTCATTTATAGTCACGCTTTATTCAAGTAATAGATATGAGTGGCTTTTAACTGATTTAGCGTGTGCTAGTTACAGTATAGCTGATACGGCATTGTATGATACATTAGGTGCTAATACATCCGAGTATATTTTAGAATTAACTCAAAGTCCTATAGTTGTTTGCTCAAGACAACATATCAAACAGGTAATTGAGTTGAAACGTAAGTATCCTGATAGATTGGGTAATTTGATTTCCATTGTATCAATGGACCCATTATTCCCAAATGATTATAAATTAAGAGATTTGGCTGATGATACTAAAATTAAATTATTAGATTTAAACGGTGTAATTGGTTTAGGTAAATTATTCCCAACTCCTTGTTTACCACCAACTCCTGAACATTTATATACTATTAGTTTCACTTCAGGTACTACTGGTTCGAATCCTAAAGGTGTTAGTTTATTGCATAGTGCAGCAGCTTCTTCTTTAAGTTTCATCTTAACTTCAATTCCTATTACTCCCGATGCATTTTCTTTTTTACCTTATGCTCATATTTTTGAAAGGGAAACTGTGTTCTTTACTATTGCTACTGGTGGATGTGTTGTCCTACCAAAATTGAATTACACACCATTGGATTTGATTGAAGACTTGCAATTATCCAAACCAACAAGAATTTCATTAGTTCCCAGAGTTTATAACAAATTTGAAGCCGCTATTAAGAATTCAACTGTTAATAATCCTGAGTTTTCTGATTTCAAAAAATCAATTTTCAAAAAGATTTTCAATGACAAAACTGCTCAACAATGTTCAGGTGATACTGATGATAATGAAGGTAGAAACTTTATTTATGACAAATTGGTAATCAATAAAATCAAACTGAAATTTGGGTTTGATAATATGCAGTTTGCCATTACTGGAAGTGCCCCAATTGATCCTGAAACCGTTAAATTCTTAAGAAGTGCTTTACAGTTTGGACTTTGTCAAGGTTATGGATTAACTGAAACTTTTGCGGGAATCTGTATAAGTCAGCCATATGATTCAAGTCCTGGTACTTCAGGTCCTCCATCAGTCAATTCCGAAATGAGAGTTAGAGCTGTTCCAGAAATGGGTTATAAATTGGACGACGTTGGAGGACCAAGAGGGGAATTATTAATCAAGAGTTTTCAAAATTTCACTGAGTATTATAAAAACCCAACTGAAACCAATAAAAGTGTTGATAAAGATGGGTGGTTCTATACTGGAGACGTTGCTCAGATTGATAGTAAAACTGGTAGAATTACTATCATTGATAGAGTTAAGAATTTCTTTAAATTAGCTCAAGGTGAATACATTTCACCAGAATCAATTGAAAATAATTATCAAACCAACAATTCCCTTATATCTCAAATGTATGCTCATGGAGATTCTTTGAAGACTTATTTGGTTGCAGTTTTAGGTATTGATAGACCTTCAAGTATCAACTTCTTATCTAAACATTGTGGAATTAGTCAACAACAATTAAACTCAGCTACCAACGAAGATATTCTTAACTTTATCAATAACCCAAAACATAAAAGAGTTTTGCTCGAGTACATCAATAGTCAAGTTCCTCATTTGAAAGGATTCCAAAAAATCAAGAATGCTTTCGTTGAATTCGAACCTTTGACTTTAGATAGAAATGTTGTTACACCAACTATGAAATTGAAAAGACCAGTTGCAAAGAAATACTTTGAAAAGGTTTTGAATGATTTATATGAAGAGGGACCATTGGTATCTAATTCCAAGTTATGATCTAGCGAAGCGTCATCATTTCTTTAAATAGATTATATTAGAATAAAAATTTAAACTATTCTGTCTCTAACCTCGCTGTTACATCTGTTGAGAACTCATTGTGAGGTCGATACTCATTCTCCTAGTTGATCGCGCTGCCACTGAAAGTGAGAACGACCATTACGAAAAAATTTCATTAAAATGGTATGTAGTAAAATATGAAGCTTGTAGTATTGAAATTAATCAATTTACCTCAAGACATCAAGCCAAACCCATCAAGAATTTCTTCCTTGGTTTCACCCAACCTAATACTAACAATAGGCAACTATTTCTACCAACGTTGAATCTAAAGATTCAGGAATCTCATTAATAGCAGCTCATAGTCATATTAGTGGATTAGGATTAGATGACAAATTAGTTCCAAAAGAAAACTCCCAAGGAATGGTTGGACAATTAAAAGCTAGAAGAGCCGCTGGAGTCATTTTAAAAATGATTCAAGCTGGTAAAATTGCTGGTAGAGCCGTTTTAATTGCAGGTCCTCCATCAACTGGTAAAACTGCAATTGCTACTGGATTATCTCAAAGTTTAGGTGATGAAGTACCATTTACAGCTATTGCTGGATCAGAAATTTTTTCATTAGATTTATCAAAAACTGAATCGTTAACCCAAGCATTCCGTAAATCAATTGGGATCAAAATTAAAGAAGAAACTGAAATAATTGAAGGTGAAGTTGTTGAAATTCAAATTGATAGATCAATAACTGGTGGTCACAAACAAGGAAAATTAACTATTAAAACTACTGATATGGAAACCATTTATGAATTAGGTAATAAAATGATTGAAAGTTTAACTAAAGAAAAAATTTTAGCAGGAGATATAGTCAATATTGATAAATCTAGTGGAAAAATCACCAAATTAGGTAAATCATTTACTAGAGCTAGAGATTATGATGCTATGGGACCAGAAACTAAATTCGTTCAATGTCCAGAAGGAGAATTACAAAAGAGAAAAGAAGTAGTTCATACAGTTTCATTACATGAAATTGATGTTATAAATTCAAGACAACAAGGATTTTTAGCATTATTTTCTGGAGATACCGGAGAAATCAGATCTGAAGTTAGGGATCAAATTAATACTAAAGTAGCTGAATGGAAAGAAGAAGGTAAAGCTGAAATTGTCCCAGGGGTTTTATTTATTGATGAAGTTCATATGTTAGATATTGAATGTTTCTCATTTATAAATAGAGCTTTGGAAGATGAATTTGCTCCAATCGTTATAATGGCAACTAATAGAGGAATCTCAACCACTAGAGGTACAAATTATAAATCTCCTCATGGTTTACCAATCGATTTATTAGACAGATCAATTATTATTCATACTTCAAATTATAATCAAGAAGAAATCAAAACCATTTTATCAATTAGATCTCAAGAAGAAGAAATTGAATTAACTGGTGATGCTTTAGCTTTATTAACTAAAATTGGTCAAGAAACAAGTTTAAGATATGCCTCTAATTTATTATCAGTATCTCAACAAATCAGTTTAAAGAGAAGATCTAATGTTGTTGATTTGAATGATATCAAGAGAGCTTATACTTTATTTTTAGATGCGGATAGATCAGTTCATTATTTGGAAGAAAATAAGCATCAATATATTGATAATGAGGGTAAGGTAACTATTGGTGGGGGTGAAGATAAAATGGAAACTGATTGATCAACTGAACAAAGGTTAAGTATCGGGTCCGAATTGTGTAGCTTCAAAAGTTAGATCAAGTATGTTAAATGTATTAGTAGAATATTCTCACTCTCAAAATGATACGTTTTGAATATCATCGGCGCGACACCTCATGGATTATACAACCGGTGCAAGTCACCACAACGAAGAGTTTGAACTCAAAAGAAGATTCAATTCTCCTCATCCGGATGTAGAACTTGAACAAATCATTTCCAAAACCTCCAACCTAAAAATTTCCAAAGATAAAAACCATGAATTAAAACAACTTTTCATCAACTATATAAATCCATTACTTTTAACAGCGTTATCGGCTTTTGTTAGACTATATAATATTCATGCATCTGATTCGGTGGTATGGGATGAAGCTCATTTTGGAAAATTCGGATCTTACTATTTGAAACACGAATTCTATTTTGATGTCCATCCGCCTTTGGGTAAATTGTTAGTAGGATTATCAGGTTACTTAGCAGGCTATGATGGTAGTTTCAAGTTCGCCAGTGGTAATAGATTCCCTCAAGAATGTAATTATGTTATTATGAGATCATTGAATTGTATGTTTGGAATATTATGTACTCCTTTGGCTTATAAGACTTGTTTGAATTTAGGATATAGTCAGTTGACAGTATGGTTTATAACTTTACAAGTCGTGTTTGAAATGTTGTCATTAACTTTATCGAAATTCATTTTATTGGATTCAATTTTATTGTTCTTTACCGTAGCATGTTTTCATTGCTTGATTCAAGTTCATAACTTAAGAACCACTGATAAATTATTGACATTTAATGGAATAAGATGGTTAGTAATGACTGGAATTAGTATTGGATGTGTTTGTTCAGTTAAATGGGTTGGTGCTTTTGTCACTGCTCTTATTGGGTTATATACAGTTTATGATTTACTTATCAAAACTTATCAATTGACTAGTAAACAACACAATATCAAAGTAACTACTTACCTCCATCATTGGTTCTGGAGAAGTATTACACTTATTTTGATTCCATTCATTATTTATGTTGTAAGTTTCAAAATCCATTTTGAAACTTTAACTAATTCTGGTCCTGGAGATGGATCAATATCATCACTTTTCCAAGCATCATTAAATGGAACTAAAATCAAATATGGTCCAAGATCAGTAGGTTATGGATCTTTGGTTACTTTTAGATCTCAAGGGTTATCACCCAACCTATTACATTCTCATCCCCATACTTATCCTGAAGGGTCTCAACAACAACAAATTACTACTTATGGATATAAAGATTCTAATAATGAATTCACTATTGAATTTGATTTGGAAACTGGCTTAAAGAATCATTTTGCTACTTTAGAAGCTGATGAAAACACAACTGTAGAATACACAAGATTAGTTAAAAATGGTGATACTATAAGACTTATTCATAATAACCGAAATTGTTTGTTACATTCTCATAAGATTCCTTCATATATACTGAGATCTCATTATGAAGTTTCATGTTATGCCAGTTTATCACTAAGTGATTCTAAAGACAACTGGGTTATCGAAATACAAAATCATGAACAATCACCTTCATCAGTTTTTGCTAGTGAAGCTGAAGATGAAATTCATCCTATCTCAACTAATTTTAGGTTAAGACATAAAGATTTAGGATGTTACTTAGCTACAACTGGTAAGTCTTATCCAGCTTGGGGTTTCCAGCAAGGTGAAGTTGTCTGTAAGAATAGTTATTTTGCTGGTGATAAAAGTACTTGGTGGAATATTGAAGATCATACTAATCAATATTTACCACAGTTAAATGAAACTTACGTTCCACCAAAACCGAAATTCTGGAGAGAATTTATTCTAATCAATTATGGAATGATGGCTTCAAATAATGCATTAGTCCCTGATCCTAACAAGTTTGATAAATTAGCCAGTAAATGGTGGGAATGGCCAATCTTAAGAGTTGGATTAAGAATGAATGGTTGGGGAACTTCATACAAATACTTTTTAATGGGTAACCCTGCTGTTACATGGTTTAGTACATTCAACCTTGCAGTAGTGGTTATTTACTTCATAGTTCAATTATGGCGTTGGCAACGTCAAAAATTAAACTTTGAAAGTATTTTTGATACGAAATTCGATGATATTATAAGTCAATCGATATTACCATTCTTAGGATGGGTTTTACATTACTGGCCTTTTGTGGTAATGGGAAGAGTCACTTATTTACATCATTATGTCCCAGCACAATATTTTGCTATATTTATATCAGGATTCATAATGGAGACATTCGTTTTCAAGAAATGTAATAAGAAAGTTTCATATGTATTATATGGGTTGAGTTATGTATTGACAATTGGAGCATTTTGGTATTTAAGAGATTTCAGTTTTGGTATGAAAGGACCTTCAAGACTCTTCAGGCATTTGGAACTTTTAGAAACTTGGAAAGTGGTATAAAACCAAAGTTTTTCAAAGAGTTTAAAATTAAATAAATAAGATTATCATACACTCTATTCTACACTTTATACAGTACTTAATAGAACTAAAATCTCCAATCTTCATCAACACTTTCAATAGCCCAAGTGAATTTTTCTCTTAATGTTTTGGTGAACAATTTTTCAATTGGAACATCGAATTTCTTTGCAAATACTACAGTCAATCTTGGATCAATATAATTCATTTTTGAAGTACCTAAACTGACTTCGGAATTATCTTCTTTATCCTTTAGTTGGAATGTAATATTCAAATATCTATTCTCTAGAGTTTCGATTTGTTGTTTCAATTTTTCAACCGTAGTATTCTTCTTCAATTGAACTTTACCAGTCTTTAATTCTTGACTAAACTCTTTCTTTAATTCGTCAACTTTAGTTAATCTTTCTTTAAGATCTTTATCGGTTAATAAAGGTTGTTGTTCCAGTTTTAACTTTTCATTATCTCTAACGAATTTCTTATTTATTTGATCAATGGTTCTGGCAATTATATTGTCATGTATGACCATTTGGTCTTCTTTTGTTAAATCATCTATTTCTTCGAAATATTTCTTATCCTTTTTAAGCAAATTTGGTTCCATTTCTAAGATCAATTTCTTTAATCTAATTTTCTGCCATAAGATTTCTTTTAATTTACTATTGATTTTTTCAATAGTGTTACCATGAGTTTTACTGACTGTCCTTTGATGGTTACATAATATGGCAACAGTTCTATTAGCAGCATTAAACTTAACGACCTTTTCAGCTACTGTCCCTTCATTCTTAATCAAATCTAATTGATCTTGCATGGTTTTGGATGCGTTGTATGTACGGAAAACTTTAGCAGTTAATCCTTTCATATAGTTTTGTAATTTTTTATTTAATAATGATGGATTAATTCTGTCAAATAAATCATCACCTGGTTGTTTTGGTGGTTTCTTAAAGATTTTTAGATTCTTGAAAACTTGCTTATCAACTTCAACTTCTTGGTAAAATCTAATAGAATCTTTACCTAAGAAATCAAATATAACTGTATTTGGAGGTTTCAATGTGATATGTTCATATCTTAATGAACAACATCCTACAGTGTCTGCTTCATCATCTCCTTTTTCACCACCGGCTCTTAATGCAAATACATCAATTAAATATGTAGCAGTTGCCATTTGCCTATCTTGCATTAATTCTGATTTCAATGCTTTTGTATAGTCTTTTCTGATCTCATCAACATAATTCTTTAATTGTCTTGCTGTCTCGAATTTCTTGAAATCAGACAACCCTTTAATAGATGAATTATTAGCAAATCTAACATACTTGAAAGAATCAGCAATATTTTCTCTCCACATAGCTAACCAACTAACAGTATTATCGTGCCTGACTTCAGCCCAGTTATGACCTGGTGGTGGTTGTGGAATTGGAACACCTTCACTCAAATTCAATGTAACATCTTCAGGATAAACTCTACGTTTTAACTTTCCAGTCTTTGGGTGAGCACCTCTACCTCTGAATAATCCTGGGGGCTCGATTCTGAAATTTCCAATTTTCTCTTTTCTACCATTCAATAAACATGTCTTATAAGGTTCTTCTTGTTTCTCTTTATCTAATTTGATTTGTTTTTTTTCGTCTTTAGTTAATTTCTTTTTGTCTTCTTTTAATTGTTCAAAGTAAGCAAACATTTTAGTGAAGTCACATTTTTCGAATTGAGTGATCTTGACGTTGCTTCCATTGGTTTCTTCTATAACTTTCAAAAAGTCCTCAAAGAAATTCTTTTGAAACACGGGGTTCTTACCATGATCAGTTTCAAGTAATGCAGCATAAAATCCAGCAACTTCTTCAGCTTCTTTTGATAATTCCACTGGTTTACCATCATAATACAATTTAACATGTGAAGGTAAAGGTTCATATTCGGGAGGAAACAAAACCCCATTATGTTCTAAGGTTTCCCATTTAATTTCCCCATCAGTATCTGCTTGTTCTTCCCACCATTTATAACCTTCATCTTCCTCAATTTGGTCGGTTTCTTCTTTTTTAACATCTTCTTCTTTTTCTTTCTTAGTGTCTTTTTTGATATCTTTGGTACCGTTCTTATCCTTTGTTCCATTTTTAACGGCCCCATTCTTAGTACCATTTACTTTACCGTTTTCTTCTTTTTTTGGCTTGGTTTCCTTTTTAGCTGTGGTTTCTTTCTTAGGTTTTTCCTTGGGCTTTTCCTTAGGTTTCGATTTAGACTTTTCCTTATCAACTTTTACCTTCTTCTTTGGTGTAAGTTGAGAAATAGGTACATCATCGTCATCATCTATTACTTGTCTTTTAACCCTTTGTTTTATTGGTAAATCGTCATCAGAATCCATTTTAAATAAACTCAACGGTAAATGATTTGTATTAGTAGTGACGTTAAATCGAATGAAATTGAATCTAAAAATATAACAGCTTCTTAAACTGACGTTATGAACAAATCGTTTATAAAACAACTTGAATCTCAGACCAAGAAGAGTTTGATTTTTCAAAGAGTGCGACGTGTCAAAATCAATGCAAACATACGCGTATATTGCTAAAGAATCAGTGATTTAAAGACATACGAATTAAATATAGAAATTTACGGAGACCTTAGGAAAATTCAAGCAAAATCTCAGGTTTAAATCCTGGAATTTAAAATCAACTTTTCCAACAGTTAATATCAAGTTTGATTTAATACTCTTATCCCCTTGAACCCTTTTAAGATAAACCTTCGACAAACACAACCCATTGTTATTATATATCGCTTAAGTACTTGATAAAAACATCAACAAAGCATGTAAATATAATAAACGATTACAAAAATGAGAATCAAGCAAACACATTATTGAATCATCAAAAACTTCTACGCATAACATACAAAATATCCATAACCATATTAGGAGTTATATAAACAACATTACACAATTTCATATTATCTAAGGAACATATTTTTTACTTAATTAAGCGTTTGGAATCAATATATCAATATTAAATCCAATCATTAATCCCAACCCCAAAATGGCAATTTAATTCAAATTTCGCATCCCAAAATAGGAAATTTTCAAAACATTTGCAGCCAAATCCAAGATATTCAAAACATCTCAAAATATTTAGATTACAATTTAAGCTTTTTTTGTAAAAAATGTAAATACTACTAGATTAATCAAGTAAAAAATTAAATACATTAACAATGCATTTTAATGTATGAGCCTTTTGATTTAAAACTCAATAACTTTGTCCAAAAAATTGTTTTTCCATAAACTCTAAGTTTTAATAATCAAAGTTATTTTTGATTATAACAACCTTTGATAGGATCCCTTGTTATTTAAAACATATATAGCGATAGCATTATAACATCAATTGCATATATATCAATCAGAAGAATTTTGTTAAAAAATTTTTTTCTTTAGTTTTGCATCTTCGTTAAAATCCACTTATAGAAATTTGAGGTCAATATCCACAAATACATAAATCATTAAATTAAGTCATTCTTTATAGAAATTCATTAAATAACATTACAATTAACATTGTCACAAAATGTCAGTTCGTACTCAACCATTGCAGCCATTAAATAATGGACAAATCAATTCCAGATCTAATAACATTACTCCTATTAAAATAAAAAGATCAAAAGATGGTTATGAAGTTCCATTACAACCAATTGAACAACAAAATCAACAAGCCCAACAACAACAAAAGAAGAAAAAGAAAGAAAAGTTATCAGCTTTATGTAAAACTCCACCATCTGTTGTTAGAACTAGAAACGGTAGAGATTATAAAAGAGGTTTATTTTTAGGTGAAGGAGGATTTGCTAGATGTTTCCAAATGAGAGATTCTAATGGTCAGATCTTTGCAGCCAAAACCGTTGCTAAAGCTTCAATTAAGAATGAAAAGACTAAAACCAAATTATTATCAGAAATCAAAATTCATAAATCTTTGAATCATCCAAATATTGTCAATTTTATTGATTGTTTTGAAGATGATGCCAATGTTTATATCTTATTAGAAATCTGTCCTAACCAATCATTAATGGAACTATTAAAAACTAGAAAGAGATTATCAGAACCTGAAGTTAGATTTTTTATGGTACAAATTATTGGAGCTGTTAAATATTTACACTCAAGGAGGGTTATTCATAGAGATTTAAAATTAGGTAATATTTTCTTTGATCCAAATATGAATTTGAAAATCGGAGATTTTGGATTAGCATCAATTTTACCATCAAGTGATTCAAGAAAATATACAATTTGTGGTACTCCAAATTATATTGCACCTGAAGTTTTAGGTGGTAAAAATAGTGGGGGTCATTCATTCGAAGTTGATATTTGGGCTATTGGTATTATGATGTATGCATTATTAGTTGGCAAACCACCATTTCAATCTAAAGATGTTCAAATCATTTATGAAAGAATTAAGAATAGTGAATATAACTTCCCAATTGATAAACCAATTAGTGAAGAAGCTAAAGTTCTAATCAAAGATTTATTAAATACTAGTCCAATCAAAAGACCAACTATTGATAAGATTTTAACTTATGATTGGTTCAAAGGTCCATTCCCTGACAAGACTTATGACTTATCATTAACTCAATTACCTGATGGATTAGAATTGATTTCCAAATCTCAATCAGCAATAAATTTCAATTTAACTAAAACAAATGCCGGAATTTATACACCAAAATTAAAGAATCCTGTTGAAATCTTAAAGACAGATTTAGAAAGTGAAAAGGAAACTGTTTTACCAAAATCTTTATCACCAAATGATACCAAATACAAATATAAAGAGATTAAGTATGATCAAATATCTCAAAAGACTAAGATTCAATTCAATTCCACCTTTG
This sequence comes from Yamadazyma michaelii, assembly GCA_030572395.1. Classification (NCBI taxonomy): domain Eukaryota; kingdom Fungi; phylum Ascomycota; class Pichiomycetes; order Serinales; family Debaryomycetaceae; genus Yamadazyma; species Yamadazyma michaelii. The sequence goes on along the minus strand of JAJLZU010000014.1, from coordinate 60,554 downwards.
CAAATTCAATTAAAGATCTTGATTTAATTTGTATTAAAACTTATAAAAATTTAAGCAAATTAGAAGCCCAAATCAATGATAAAATCAACACATTTGAATTGCCAAGTTGTGAAAATCCTACCTTAATAAGTAAATGGGTTGATTACAGTAACAAACATGGATTCAGTTATCAATTGAATAATGATGATATTGGTGTGTTATTTAATGATAGTAATACTATCTTAAGATCAGGTAATAATCAAACATTCTTGGAATTATTACTTAATGAAAATGAAGGTTGGAGTTGTATTGAAAATAATATTCATAATCCTCCAAATAAATATAAGAGATCTTTGGAAATTGTTGATTTTTTTTCAAGATATATGAACAGTAACTTATCTAAAGTTAGTGATAGTCAAGAAAATAAAGAAGTTGTATTTTTAAGACGTTATACCAGAACAAGCGATTATATAATGTTTGAAATGACTAATGGGAATTTCCAATTTAATTTTAAAGATCATCATAAAATTGTTATCTCAAAGATGGGTTTAGCAATTACTCATATATCACCAAATAGAATAACTCAAACTCATCCTTTGATTTTAGTTTTAAAACAAGGAAATTTTCCTTCAGTTAATATTCCAAATTGTATGGAAAAAATAATGATTATAAAACAAGCCATTAGAGAAAAAGCATATATTTAATAAAGTGTAAATTATTATTCCTTGCTCTTGTTTCTAATCTTTTTTATCATTCTCTTTACTATGTTGGTTACATTAACCTGTGTTCGTTATCTTCCACTGAATTTAGTGTTTTTTTGAAAGGTAAGTCTGACTACTCAATTTTCATAATCAAATACTTTTAACTTTTGAAGGTATGTGAAAATGACAGAAATCAAGAAACTTCAAAAAAATAAAATTAATAAATGATCAAATATTAATCCTTACGTAAATAACAAGAGAACTAAGTATCATTCATCTAGAAGCGTAGGAAGCTTCCAAAATAAAATGCAAAGAACTTTTCGTAATATTCATTAATATCTACATGCAATTAACTTTACAACTATCATATATCAAATACTAATACATCAAGTACACGTTCGTGCACATTTTACCCTTGACACCATTATAAAGCTCCTTAAAGCTTTAACAACTTTTACCACTACCATCTATTCATTAATTAAAGCTTTCAAAGCCCATTCATTCTTGAATTTACTCTTAATCAAATCTAATTCACCAATTAAATTAGTACATGCATTCTTTAAAGCTTCCTTTGGTGTATAATCATCTTCGGTCTGTATTCTTATAACAAAATTAGCAAATAATGGATGTTCTATTTTATAAGCAGCAAAGATAACTCTTTCATCTTTTAATAATTGTGCTCTTAACAAGTTAGCTAAAGTATGATCTTCTCTTTCGATTTTGATTAATGCTGCATTTGGGACTTTAGTATCTGGAGTAATTTTAATCTTATCAACACCATCTGGTAAGATAAATAATTCAAATCTATCAGGAGCATTCATAGTAGTTTAACGCTTGATTACGAATTTTTTTCAACTTGGTTTCGCATTATGTCGTAGGTCTTTCGTGAACCAACGACGACGAGATCGTTACCCTGTCGTCGGTATTATACCAGTTACCCGCAGTTACAACCCGAAAAACGTTACCCTATTGTTACGCTGAAGTTACCCGGCACTGGACCCCAAATGATAGTTACCCTGACGCGACAGGACTTACCCGGTTATGGGGTACGTGTTGGTAGTGATAAGTCTAGTACGGATAAGTCAGAAATCGGTGCCATTGGCAACTGAGAAATTGTGAGCCTAAAAAAACTGAGAACAGGGAAATTTTTAAAATTTCAACACATCTAAAGGTTTTCGAATATTTTATCATTAATTAATAAAGGTATCAAGAATTAAATTAAAGGAAATTAATTCTAATTATACAAGTTATTTTTAGTTTCTTTCATTTTTTTATAATTCGTTGAATTTAAAGTTTTTTATTGAGAAGTTAACAAAACCTCGTTGGAACCCCATCACTTTAAATAAAAGCAGTTTATCATGTCAAATCCTGACCCTTGGGGCAGCCAAAATCGTCCATTAGGTCAAAACTTCAAGTATGTATTATATCGTTTCAAAAACCTCGAGTTTAATCATTTAGACTCAAAGTAATTGTCTAATCTAATAATGGACATATCACGTCCATTATTATGATGATATGATAGAATCGATAATTATCGATGAATCCTCGGTTCAACTGTTTACTAACTAAATAGTCGTCAACACCCACCTGTGTTACCGCCACCTGCAACTTTAGAAACTGGTATGTGTCATTTCAAAAATAGTAGTATCCGAGTACCCTAATAATAGGTACCCCCATATGCTCACCCAGCATGCATAATACTAACAATTTTATAGGAGGACAAAAATTTTATCCTTTACCAAGTTTACCAAGTTTAGGGAACTCGAATCATAATTTCAATATTCCATCAATAAATTCCGGTGATCATGATCATAGATCACCAAATGGTCAATTATCAACATCAATTTTGAATGAAGGTCCAAAACAAGAACACAATCAACAAGTAACACCACCTCAGGGGCACCAACAGCCTCAACCACAAGGCCAACCCCAACCACCACAACAGCCACAATCCCAACAATTACCTTCAAATCAAGGGTCTCAACCACAACCTCAAAATCAAGTCCAGACTGAACAATCACCAACTCAACTTTCAGTTGCAGCTCAAGTCATGGGAGGACAAGCTCAATATGCAGTTCATCAAAATGCACCAAATAGGTCAACTACTACACAGAGTTATAGGCCATTAAATGTAAGAGATGCATTATCATATTTAGATCAAGTTAAAATTCAATTTTACGATCAAGCTGATGTTTATAACAATTTTCTCGATATTATGAAAGACTTCAAATCTCAAGCTATCGATACACCAGGAGTTATTGATAGAGTAAGTCAATTGTTCAAAGGACATCCTAATTTGATTCAAGGATTTAATACATTCTTACCTCCAGGTTATAGAATTGAATGTTCATTGAATCCTAATGATCCAAATACTATCAAAGTTCATACTCCTAACGGTACAACAACTATGAAGTATGATGAATCTTGGAACAATGAACAATCACAAGTTCAAAGTCAACCTTTATTAAGTCAACAAGCTCAACAAGCTCCACAACAATTGGTTGGTCAACCACAACCGGGGCAAGATGGAAATAGTGATCAAATGAACCATGCTATAACATATGTTAATAAGATTAAAACTAGATTCGCTAATCAACCTGATATTTACAAACAATTTTTAGAGATTTTACAAACATATCAACGTGAACAAAAACCCATTGGCGAAGTTTATGAACAAGTCACGATATTGTTTGCAAATTCACCTGACTTGTTAGATGATTTTAAACAATTTTTACCTGATACTAGTAACCCAAATAATAATGTTCAATCAATAGTTGGAGCTGATAGTGTTGGAGGATATTCACAATTACCACCAGTTGGTAATTTTCATCAACAGACCAATCAAATATATGAGTATGATAATCATATCTACCCCCATCAACAAATGAATCAATCATATATACCAGGCCAACAATTACCTCCACAACAACTTCAACAACAACCTCAACAATATCCTCAAGTTATTAGACCTATTGATGAGAAAAAACGTAAAGAAAGTTACAGTTATGAAAACAATTATAATAATGAAGCTCAATATTCATCTTTAAGATCAGATATTCAACCAAAAATCAAACCTGGTAGTCAAATTACTACTAAGAATGGTATTTCGACTATAACTAATCCAAGTTTAGTACCAGGAATTCCTGAACCAATTCCAGTTTCAGGTATTGGTAAGACTTCCTCAGTTCTGGAAGAAATCAATTTCTTTGATAAAGTTAAAAGAGCCATTGGTAATAAACAAACTTACAATGATTTCTTAAAAGTATTAAATTTATTCAGTCAAGATATAATTGATAAAGGAATCTTAATTGAAAGAGTTGAAGCTTTCTTAGGGGAACAGAATCAAGATTTAATCAATTGGTTCAAGATGTTTATTGGTTTTGAAGATAAACCTTTACATATTGAAGATATAACTTTCAAAAAACATCAGTTGGAATTATCATTGTGTAAAGCTTATGGACCTTCGTATCGTCAATTACCGAAAGCTGAAACCTATATGCCATGTTCGGGTAGAGACGAAATGTGTTGGGAAGTTTTGAACGATGAATGGGTTGGACATCCAACTTGGGCATCCGAAGATTCAGGTTTTATTGCTCATCGTAAGAATCAATATGAAGAAATCTTATTCAGAATTGAAGAAGAAAGATTAGAATATGATTATAACATGGAAGCTAACTTAAGGACCATTCAAACTCTAGAAACTATTGCTAATAGAATTGCTAATATGACTCCAGAACAAAAAGCTAATTTCAAATTACCACCAGGTTTAGGTCATACCTCGGTAACTATCTACAAAAAAGTTATCAGAAAGATTTATGACAAGGATCGTGGATTTGAAGTTATTGATGCATTGCATGAAAATCCTGCAGTTGCCGTACCAATTGTATTAAAAAGATTAAAACAGAAGGATGAGGAATGGAGAAGAGCTCAGAGAGAATGGAATAAAGTTTGGAGAGAAATGGAACAAAATGTTTTCTTCAAGTCTTTGGATCATTTAGGTTTAACTTTCAAACAAACCGATAAAAAATTATTAACTGCTAAACAATTGGTTAGTGAAATTTCTACAGTTAAAGTTGAACAACAAAACAAGAGATTGTATCCGTTAACACCAAAACCTCAAGAACAATTGAATTATAAGTTTTTGGATTTTGATATTTTGTTTGATATTTTAAAATTAAGTGAAATTTATATCTTCAAATCATCCAATTATTCTTCTAGTGATAGAGAGAAATTAAGTCAATTTTTTAAATTCTTCGTATCATTATTCTTCGGATTATCAATCGAAGAAGTAGAAGAAAAAATTACTAATACGACCACCACTGCCACTACTAAAGAATCAGCGCCAAAAGATAATGAAGAAGTTACTGTTGTTGAAGAAAACAATAAAAAACGTCCAAGAGAAGATGATTTATTACGTAGTGTTCTAAAAAGACAAACTAAACCTAAAACTGACAATGATTCAACTCCATCATCTGATTCTGAAGAACAAGAAACTTTGGACGAAGTTGAAAAATCAACGGAATTATGGATCACCACTACTGGTAGAAAGTTTTCATTGAAAGACAATGAAACTTCATTAGATAAACGTGATATTTTCAACTTATTCTGTAATACCACCATTTATGTATTCTTCCGTCATTTAAGAACCTTATATGAAAGATTAGAAGAAGTCAAACACATGAATGATGCAGTAGCCCAAGAAATCAGAACTAGAAAAATCCCCCAATTTGCCAAGGATTTAAATTTAGTTAATCACCAATTAAAAGATTTAAACATTGAAATTGATGGTAATAAAAATTGTTATCATCAAGTCTTATCGTTGACTGAAAGATTGATTGAAGGAGATTTAGAACATCAATGGTTCGAAGAATCTATTAGACAAGGTTACAGAAATAAAGCTTATAAGGTTTATACTATTGATAAAGTCATTCAAGCTTTGATCAAACACATGCATAGTATAATAACTGATTCTAAAACATCCGAAATGATGGTATTATTTGAAAATGATCGTAAATCTTCAATTTCAACTGCTAAAGATCAAATTTTATACAGGATGCATGTTAGAAGTTTAATGTCAAATGATGAAAATATGTTCAAGATAATCTATAAACCAAATGAGGCTAGTGTTAACATTCAATTTGTAGCATTAGATGACTTAACTTTGAATGATCATAAAACCGCTGAAGAGCAATATAATTATTATATCACATCATATGTTATGTCACATCCAACTGAGGGAGTTTCAGCTTCTAAAATAAATATGCCATTTTCAAAAGAATTTATTGAAAATATTGATGAAGACCAATGTAATGGTTACGTTAATTCAAATTTGAAAGTATCTATTTGTGAAAATTCTTATAGATTGTTTTTTGAAGCTGATGGACATGATGAATTCACTTCAAATACCGTTTATGAAAATCCAGTTGAAAGCACTCCAAGAGATGACAAGTTAACTAACCTCAAAAAGCATCTTGATGATGAAGAAATTGGTTGGAAATCTTTATTGAAGGAAGGTTCGAAATTTGAAGAGTATGATAATAAAATCAATAAATTATTTAATGATGGTATTGATGCTTATAAACAATACAATATTCCAGAACCTGAAGTTGAACCTGAGAAGGAAGGTGAGGAAGTTGAAGAAGCTAAAGAATCTAAAGAATCTAAAGATGTGGAAGTGAAAGATGTAAAAGATAAAATCGATGCTGATACTACAGTGGTTCAGGAACATAATGATACTACTATTCAACAAGAAGGTAATGATACAACTGCTGATGAGAATACTGTGAATGATACAATTACTGAGGCTACTTCAACCGAAGCTAAAGTTAATTAGATGTTAAAATAATGTATATTTATGTAAATTTGTTTAACGGGAAAACTTCCCTTCAGCTGCAGCTCTGGCTAATCTTTCAGTGGCAATACTGTGGGCTAATCTTTCACGCTGATCTAATCTCTTAGCTACAAATGCCTTTTCATCCCTGATTAATAACAACCTCAAGATTATATCTTCAGCGAAGGTTTGTGCAGCTATTGGATCACCTCTGGCTTCATTGATTTCCTTTTCAGCTTTTGCTCTCAATTTCGATGTAGCATTGGCCATAATGGTCTTGTTCCTGGCAATACTGCTAGCTCTACTTAAACTTCTTTGGCGATTTCCTTTCTTAGGAGCCGATTCTACTGGGGCGCTTGAATCGAAGTTATTACGGTCTCTTAAAGATTTAACAAACGCTGGTGATAATCTTTCAACTTCTTGTTTCAAGTAATCAATATCACGATCATAATAAACCGGTAATAACAACAATGCTTGATAATTTTCATTCTTTAAATCTTTAATTGGCGGACCATTTCCATCATTATGAAAGAAATCAAAACATAAGAAATTCAACCAGCTGAAAACCGTTTCTAATTCATTATTAGTCAACAGTTTACCAAAGCCACTAATACCAATAGAATTCGTGACATTAGCCATAGCTGATGAAACTGCCGATGACCATTTACTTTCACTCTCGGATTTAGTAGATAATTTTGATCCTATGTTCGATAAATGAAATGTTTTGGCAGTTGCCAATTTAGGTAATAATAATTCATCAGCACTAGCTACTACTACTCGCCAAGTGGCAATCATGACTTTCAATAACAAATCTTTAGTTAAGTATTCTGCCAAAATTTGTAAATTGGAGTTTAAGTAATTATATAGTGGCATCATAGCATCATCCATTTGTTGTTGAGTTGGTTTAACATTTCCTAGGTTCCCACAAATGGATTTTAAATTGGACCTAGAAAAACATAAATGAATAAATCTTGAGAATTTTTCAACAATTAATTTGATTAATCGTTCTTGTGATCTTCTTAATGATCTATGGACCCTTCCCATAGCAAAGATGGCATCAACCCTTTCACTTTCTACAGCTATTTCAATTAATAACCCTCCTTGAGGGTCTAAATGAAGAAAGAACTCCTGGGGTAAACCATCGTGTTTGAATTTACGAGGATCTAATTGTAATATGGCTCTACCACATACAGAATGTTGAAATTTTTCATCCCATACCGTTACTGATAAAGTTAAATTTGAATTTGGTTCTAATGTCAACTCAAACTCTTCATCCCATTCAGGATTTGCATTGTTATTGACAGTTCTGGTTTTAATAACGGTTTTACGTATAGCAGTATCTACTAATGTCACATACGGTTTTAGATTTGAACTTGAATTATTGGATGATAAGTTTTCAGCTCTAACTAATCTAATGGAAAAAATATGACTAGTGAAATAGTTTTTAGTCATCGGTTCATAAGCTTTTACCATATTCAGGATTTGTTCAGGATCTAAAATATCTTCCAATTGCGTCAATTGATACATTATAGCACTAAGATTGTTTAAACCAATACAAGTCGCAGGTTTGAAATTATAAGGATCTTCAATTTCGATTTTCGAAGAGATTTGAATATTATTAACAACATTCTTCATTTCATCAAACCATCCCATGCTTCTACGTTTGTCTTCGATTTCAATCTTCTTAGGTTCTTCCAGTAATTCTTCAATAATCTTTTCACTTATAAGATTATTATACTTGAGGATTCCATCAGAAATTGATTTTAAAAAAATGGTATAAATTTTTGCTAATTGGTACTCATTTCCCCACCTTAACCCTTCAAGAATGTTCAAGTACTGTTTGATTAATTTAAAGATGTCTAAAACAGACGTACTAAACTTTTTACTATCATCATCAATATCGATAGGTTCGAAGTTATCATTTTTGATAGCTTCATTAACAATTTGAATGATTCTTTGTCCACTTTCTTGAACCCATTCATTCAAATTTGTAAAGAAGAACTTCTCCAAATTGAACTTAAACTGATTGGATGAGGTATTAACTTGATTATAAATATTCCTTATCTCATAAAGAGACTTGTAAACTTCTAATGCATCACCATATGCTATGAACTTTTGGTTTTTTTGATTATAACTTTCGATGTGTTTAAGAATATTTTTAGCATCAATTGCAAACATTGATGTTATAACTACTGCGACTGTTCTTGCAACATGGAGAAACCCCAAGAGTGGATTTTTATACTTCTTTTGTAAAAACTGAATATCTTTTACAATGTTATCAGATATATCAAGAACATGTAAGATATTTAAACTATCGTCTCTTGGTAGGTTTTCTAACAATTCAGCATACCTGATTTCAGCAATTTTTAATAAAGATTTTGATAACTTCTTTTCCCATTTCTTAGGTAATCCACTTCGTTGAATTTGGTCGAATAATTCATCTGATTCGATATATTCACCTAAGAATGAAAGAATTGGACCAAATTTTGGTTTGGCTATTTTACTAAATATAATCTCAAGTGATTCTTTTATACTGTACATGGTTGAGTTATAACTATAAGTTAAGTTTTGAATCCATTCTTCCTGATCTTTCACAGGCCAAACACTCTTATCAGTTTGATCTTGTGCTAATACTTTACAATAATTTAATACCTTTACGGAATTGTTTATATCAATTGGTGCTAAATCTTTAGGGTTTTTGACTGGATATAGATTATCCCTTAACATTCCTGATAAATGAGCAGCCGTAAAGAAACTGACAGTTTTGGTAGAATAATCAAGCCTCCAGAATCTGCTACACAATTGAATTAAATTTTGACAATTCTTAGGTAAAATGATTTCATCATCTACGTTTTGAGATTGTAGCTCTAGACACAATTTATTTAAAACCACATAGAATGGTCGTATACTCAGACTGCTAGGAAGGATATAAAATTCTTTACCTTGAGGTAATTTCGGTATTGGCAATAATTTCAATGATGATGGGATTTGGTACTTATTAGTTAATGCTTCACAGTAAGCTGCTTCTCGTGATTTCCATTCTTTATATAGAGACTCATTATTGAATGCATTTGGTGGGAATTGTCCTAAATCTTTATCCAAGTAGAATAATATTTGTTTAATATCTGCATGCAATTGTTTCTCTTGAGCCAACTCTTTTAATCTTAGAATGTCCTGTTGCAACTTCCCCTGTTCCACCTTAAACAACGTCTGTATCAAACTTATCATTCCTTGATCCATATCCCTTATTTGAAATGATGGTTTATTATACTTTATATTCATAGCACTTAATGAACTGGATGATGATGTTGTGCTTGAACTCCTAGGCTTAAGTGAGTCTTTGTGTTCATTAAGTTTATTGATAATGAGTTCTCCGTTCTTTTCCTTCTCCACAAGTTTCACCAACACTAAAACGAACTCATTGGCTTGTTTGAATACAATATGGCTAATCTCAGTCTGGGGTATAACTCCAACTTTCGTCAATTCTTTATTGGCACATGACACAAATTTCATCAATAAGTAATCAGGGGTATTATTTGATTTCAAATCTGACTTCACCTTTGGATCTAACAATTCACTATAGAACCTAAGGAAGGATCTTCTACTGTTATCATCTAATTTCAAACCTTGTTTTTTCATGGCAATTAAATTCAAATGAACTTCTAACTTACTATAAAACGATGAAGAAAGCCTTGAATCACCTGAGTCTAATCCATATATCCTTGAAACTCTATTCTTTCTTGAAGGTGACGGACTTATAGTATTTTCAGGTTGTTCTATGGGAGTTTTGAATCTAGCTTCATTACAGTATTCTAGAATTACAATCTTAACAACTGATTCATATAAATAGTTCATATCAACTTTAGTATACACGTCATCTTGGTTTAGTATGGTGGTTGACGATAGACTTTGAGTTCTTGAACTATTTGTTGATATCAGCATGTTTATCCCGCAGTCTATTGTTTGACAGATCTATGTTTCGCTAACCACGAGCGAACCGAAATGTGCATGTAAATTATAATTGGGACTAAAAACCATTAGAAGTTATTGTATCCACAAATACAATAGAGTTTATGTTATTAAAATCAAATCTGATCGCATTACAATTAGAGTTTTAGCATACAAGGCTTTATGTCTTGTGCGTAACCAATATCCATACATTAATAGTACACTCATTCTTCTTCTGATTCTTCTTCTGATTCTGGCGAATCTCCATTTTTATCTCCATCGTTAACACCAAAGTCCCCATTATCTACACTATCACCATTATCTACACCGTTGTCCCCAACATCAATGTCATTGATGCCCTCATCTACTCTTTCATCTTCTAACTCTATTTCCCTCCTAGCTTTCTTTACTAACTCCGACTCATCATCTCTTGTTAAATGATCAGATAAATATTTGTTCAATGAAAAAGCAGTCACTTGTTTTCTTTTGAATATTCTCTCTAATGTATCATCACAATTAATCACTCTCCCATCTTCAGGACTTTGTAAATTATTACTCTTAATATATGCCCATAATTTCTTAACCAACTGCGGCCTTGAACTTACTTCAATCCCAAATACTTCTTGGAATATTGGTGATACTATGAATAATACTTGACGTCTTTTCTTCTTAGGTTTATCATTATCATCAGTATCAACTTTTTTCCTTTTCTTAGGTTTTGGCATTTTCATCCCTCTTAAATTTCTACCAGGTGCTTTCAGTAATTTAATTGCTAATAATGCATCCTGTTGTTCGATTTCTTTTAATCTTTGCTTTTCGGATTTGTCATCGTTCTTCTTATCATCTAAGAATTTATAATACCTTTTGAGTATTATATCACTCATATCTTCCTATTGGTTAGTAAACGAACTTTGTTAGTTTGTTTTGGTTACATACTTTATGAGGTTCTAAATCCGTATCGAATAATTCAGCAATAGCTCTTCTTATTCTTTTAACCGATACAGTATCAACATCTGAAACACTTAATATCGCCTATTGTTAGTATATTTCTTCAGAAAGAGACTTCAATTACATACATCAATTGTTGGTATATATTCATCAGGTTTATACGTCCCCATAGTGTCGAGGTAATTTTCGCAGACACTTGTCTGAATTAGGTTTGGGGTCTGAGGTTCGGGGTTCAGAGGGTTAAAAACAGAACACTTCCATCAATAGTATACATTAGTCTGCAACATCCATCCATTCATTAATTATACAGAAACTTGGGTTGGTTTATGACCTTCCCATAAATATGCTGGTTTATTTGAAGTCATGTTTCACTTGCTTGCCTAAACACGATTCTTTAAATTACGTTTATGTTGTAATTCATTCTTCTTTATTAATTTCTTTCTTTCAGCTCTCTTTAAAGTTCTTGGATCAATTAATTCTTCTTCAGTATTCTTAACATTCTCATTTAATTCAACCAACCATTGATCATCCATTTCCTTATTCTTACCTTTATAACCCCATTTAGGTACCCATTCACCACTAGCTTCATCATAGACCATTTTGCTTTGTCTTTCCTTTGGTTTAATTCCTTTCTTAAGGGCGAATTGTTGCCATCTAGTTAATGGTTTATCTTTAGGTATGGATTTTTCTCTTGGTAATAAAGTTGTTGGTTCAGGTAACTGTATCAATGTCATAGTAGAATCTTGTCCGGTTGATGACCCATGAGTATCAGTAGTGGTTTTAACTGGTAATGATAAGATTTGATTAATCAATAATTGTACATTATCTCTAGAAACTGAGGTTAAATATTGTTCTTTTTCTTCTGAATTTTTTAATTTAGTATTATCAAGTGGGTTTGGATCAAATGTGGCCAAGTTACCTAAGTCATACGTATTTGGGATAGGTTTATCAACTGTTACAGGTTTGAATTGTTTTTCAGACATAATGGTAAGGTGAAAAAAATTTGAGATGAGGAAAAATTTATGCAGGAGTGAGAGAAGAGATATGATCGCAGTAGATATTATTTACACTATTTACTTTTGTGAGAAGGTTGGCAGGTAGTGGGACCTTGAAGCTATCCAAGTGCCTATGTTGACAGCCTCATAGAACTTCTCCAAATCCATAAACTAACCAAAGTCATTACACTCAAAGTTCCTCCTGCTAGTAATAAATGCTTATAATTCTCATCTATTACAGTCTCCGGTTCTGGCTTCAAACCGGCTGTTGCCAGATTAGGGGATGTAGCAGCGTCTACTAGCTGTATGAATAATTCATTCAAGGAAGTTGCCCATTCAGATGAGATGTGTAATGGAGAACTCAAGAATAAATCTCTTGTGTAATTCTCAGGTTGAACATCAGCTCTTTGTTGTTGTTTGTCTAAATCAGCTTTTAATGCTACAAAAACACAGGGAATTTCACTCAAGGTTTCATGATACTTTTGTCTCAAATCAATAAGATATTGAAACGAATCAGGGTCCGATGAATCATAAGTATAACAAATTACATCACATTGGTCCAATCTGGTTTTATTACTTAAGATAGCAGGTTCCAATTCTCCTAATTCCTCTAAGATCAAATAACATTGTTTACCACCTCTTAATTCAATATCTTTTGTACATATTCTGGGTTGAATTGTTGGTGAGTAATTCTCACTATAGGTACCAGTTAAGAACAGTTCAAGTAATGAAGACTTTCCTGATTTGGGTGCACCTATTATAAAACAATTAAACACATTACGGTCATACACGGGCTGTCTATAAACTTTATTCTGTTTCAGACGTCTTTTCCTTGGTTTGGTAATCTTTAAAGCTTTGAAGGAATTCCCTTCGTCAAACCCTAAATATGCTAAATACTCCAAAGTGGTTTTATAATCAAGAAATGTAGTCAAATTCCATTGGGCTAACCACCCTTGTAATGTTACATATCCTGCTTCATTACAAACGATAGAAGAAGGAAATTGACATTCAATCCATAACTTAGGTATACCAGGAGTTGGGTAGAATAAGTTATCTAATTCTTGTTGGTTTAATCCTCCGTCATTGTCTTTATCAAATTTCACGAATAAATCTACCATAAACCTATACCCAGTAGGACTCAATTCAACACTCGAATCAGGATTAACATCTAACTTAGGAAATAAAAACTTATCATTCAACGATAATGAATTCGTATAACAAAATGATCTTAAGATTCCCCATATAGTTTCATGTCTACCTCTCTCAGCATAAATCTTATTCAATATCATAAAACCATCTTCGGATATTCCTTTAGATCTTCCATCACTTGTGGTTTCAGGATAAATTATCCTATCAATAGTTCTCATTATCGTATCATATTCTTGTTTACTTGCTTTTTTATTGAAAGCTTTGATATGTAAATCACAGAATTCTTCATAGTTAAGAAACCCATCTTGATCTTTATCACTCAAGAAGAAAACTCTCTTCAAAGCTGAAACTGCACTGGGCTTCAAATTACCTTCTTTACTATCGAAAATTGGTGATATAGGATGAGTGATAGCTCTCTGACATAAATAAAATGCTTCAACCACATTATCGTTATTCTTAGCACTACACCTCACACAAGCTTCAATCTCTTTGAATTCATTCAATAACGGTAAAAACTCTTCGGAATTTTGAGCTTTGATACTTGTAGATTCACCTAAAAGGTCAGATTTATTGGCACATAACACAATGGGTAAATTGACCCCTAAAGATCTTAACATTGGAATCCAATGTAATGAGATTCTTTCATAGGTATAATGATCTGAGTAAATCAACCATATCACATCACTTCGTTTTAATTCTTTTTGAAAGCTGGTTGAATCAGATGTAGATGTATCTACTATAATGGTTTTTTGGGGTATATACTTGGATATTTTCCTTTCCATAAATGGTTCATTAGACTTCCCATTAACTGGAGAATTGATTAAATCTATAAGAGATTCTGAATAATCTTGATTGGATATGGTAATTGCAGGTAATACATTTTGAATGTTGGGTATATATTGGCCTTTAACAAGACTAGCTATCAAAGTTGACTTTCCCACTGTATCATCTCCACATACAATAACTCTAACTGTATCTTGAGACATACTCACAAGTCTCACGAATCTCCCAGTTCTCATCAAGACCATCGCATAGTTGTAGGTACATTAGATAGTATCACACTTTAAATATTGAACCTTTGATACCTGAAACTTGATACCAAAGAAACATGTTCAGATCATTAGTATCTAGACCGTTAAGAGTGTCCAATATAAGAAATATCAGATTTTATTCTGAAGCTATGGATGAATATGAATCAAAGATCTTTGGAATTTTATCTAAAGAATTTAATCCAAAGAATTTAGAAGTCAAAGATGTTTCAGGAGGGTGTGGGTCCATGTTTGCTATATCACTTGAAAGTGATAAATTTAAAGGAATTCCAATGATTAAACAACATAGATTAGTCAATGAAGCCTTAAAAGATGAAATCTCAAAATGGCATGGATTACAATTACGTACCAAAGCAACGTAGAAGTTAGGTGTTAGGGGAGGTTTCTGGCTGAATGTCTATGGATCTGAATGCTTAGAGTTCACTTGGAGTTAACTATAGTATAGTGATGCTGACTAAACCTCGCATCTCGCAGGTAATAGGCTAGTCCGAACAAGAGTCCGATCATTAGCGGAAAAACGAAAATGTCTGTATATATTAATCTTATATTTATTCAATAACTTCTTCTCTTTCTTCAATGATTTCCTCTTTAATTTCTTCAATGATTTCAGCTTGAACTTCATTCTTTTGAGAGGCTTGATTAGCAAACTTAGCTCTATAACTTCTCCATTCTTCCAATAATCTACGACGTAATAAGATAGCTTCTCTAGTAGCTGCATCAGCTTCCATAGCATCAGCTTCTTCAAATTGGGCGCTATATTCACGTAAGTTCTTTCTGACTTTCTTCTTATCAGCAGCTGTCAATAATGAAGCAGGTCTTGGTCTCCAGATAAATTCTTTAAACTGATCAATGGTATCATCTCTCAATAAATTACCAGTGAATTCAAATAATTTATATCCATTTTCGATTGGATGAACCCATGATGATGACCATCCAGTAATAAATCTTCCTGATGGATCCCATGATAAGTTAGTCATACCTGAATATTTCTCAGTCTTTAATAATTTAGCATTATTACCTTTCTTATTAGGTTCTTCGAATGAGGCATCAAAGAAATCAATTTCTCCATTATTCTTAGAAATAGTTGCAACAACAGCAAACCTACCTTTTGGTGACCATAAGATGGTATTAGCGAATTTTCCTTCAACTTTACTGTATGGTTTATATTTTGATGAAACAACCTTACCTTTAGTCAGAACTTCTTGAGCGTAGAAGGAAATAGTATTCTTTGGAATTGATGGATTATTATTACCATCGTCTAATCTGGAAATAGTTATAAATCTGTCGGAATTTGGTTCCCATGCAAAGTTTACCACAACTTCTTTTAATTCTAATTTTTCAACTGGGATATCTCTTTCAGTAGTTTTGAAAAATTCTAAGTTGGAGAAAACAGTTTTACCAGATTTAGTATGACGATCAACTTTAACACATAAGTATTTGGATTCATCGTGCCAATGCATTTTACAGTCACTGACTTGGAAAACATTGATAGTTCTAATAACTCTAGTTGAAGGAATTTGCATCAAGGCAACTCTTGCAGTTTGATTGGCACTTTCTGGAGTCCAATATGATAAGACATGTTCACCAGTTTCAGATCTTGAATCAGAAAGATGAACAGCTGAAGGAGCCCATTCGAAATTGACAATAGAATCAATTTCAACTAATTTCTTATTCAATAATTGGAATGATGGAGTTTCATAAATGGCAATAGCATTAGGTCCTTGACGAGCACAATATTTATCATCATGTGACCATTTAACTAAAGGCCATGGCATTTCCTTTTGCCCTTCTAAATGTGGTGGTAAAGCAAAAGTTCTTGATACTTCCCCGGTTTTTAAATCCCAGACAACTAACTTATGTCCCACATTTTCTTCTTTAAATGGAAAGTTTTCTCTTTCTTTTGGATTTTCTGGTAACGTAATTGGTAATGGTGATAGAGTAACTAAATAGTTTTCATTAGGAGAGAAATCAATTAATCTAACTTGGTTATGAATAAATTTGGTTAAACTCTCAAAATTTGGTCCACCCCATGATTGAATACCTTGAGGATGAATGGAACATAAATAAGTACCTTTTGGAGAAAATTTGGCATATTTAGAAGTAAATCCTTTTCTTGGTTCAATGGCTGGTTCTGGATCATTTTTCTTTTTGTTCCAGTAAATACCAACAGTTTCGGAATAATGAAGTAATAATTGATCTCTACCTTGTTCATCTTGTAACCAAGACTTTAAATATCCATGATTGGTGAAAGGTGGGACTTGTGGTTCTTCGAATTCACTTGGTACATTACCTTCAACACCATACTTTTCAATATCACTTAATCCGTTGACTAATAATCTATGTTTTTTATCTAATGGTTTACCGTTCAATTGTCTAATAGCTTTTCTGGCCAGATCAGCTTGTTTATATTGAGCGAATAAGTATCCTTTGGTTGAACCATTTTCAACTGGCATATGGAATCCTTCATCACCTTCTTCTAATTCTCCAAATGAACTTAATAATTTTTTCAAAACTTTAGTTAAGACTGGAACTTTTTCACTTGGAATAACTGGAGCTCCATCAACTAAAATATAATTATCAAGACCGAAATCTTCATTGACTGAGAATTCTGCTTCTAAGTCAGAATAATCAATATCATCTAATTTAATCTCTTTTTCAAGAGCTTCATAACTAAGATCAACTTCTGCCATAGTTGTGTATTGAAAAATTTTCAGTCGCGAACACTTTATTTAGGACGAGCACTGCTGTGCGATGCGGCTTTGGCTCTGGCCTAATCCTAGAGTGAGATAAAGTCTATTATACATTCATTTCACCCGCACACTAGTAAAGTCTATAATAAAATCCAACCTTTCACCTTTACTTTCCCTAGCTTAATCGTATTAACTTAATTGTTCCCTCAACTTTTGATTTTCCAATTCCAATTCTTTTAACCTTCTATTAGCTTCATTATTTTCATAAACTCTGGCTTCTCTTTCAGCCTTCCATCTGTTCGTTAACTCATCAATTCTTAATTTCGATCTAGGTGATGATATTGTATCATCATCACTATAGTCCAACAGCCTACTTAATTCGTCATTGATTTTATTCAACTCCTCAATACGATTATGGAGTTTATTAACGTATTCTGACGATTTGATGTTTTCTTCATTATCTTGCAATAGTAATTTCACATGATCATTCACAATGATTTCAACTGCTCTGGCAAAGTAGTCAAATACGTTCTTATGGTATTCTGTTATTGTGTCTAAATCACAATCAGATCTTGGAAGATTGTCTGCAATGAAGTCAATCTTTCTTTTAGGTTCCTTCAATGAAGAATCATCTGCTATCTTATTGAATGACGAAAGTAACTTTTCAAACCTAAATAAATCCTGCTGCAAGAATTGTTTGACTTCATACTCCAAAATATCAATCTTCTTCTCTAACTCGGGAATAACTTCATCTGACTTAGTCAAACTAGTAATCTTGTCAGTCAAGTTTTCAATAGTGGTTTGCTTAGAAATCTTATCTTTAGTAAGCGATTCAACTTTGTAAGTTAATCTAACCTTTTCAGCTTTTAGAACACGTTCTCTTTCAACAGCTAGCCTCAATTCTTGTTCGAGTTTTTCTAGTTTATCCTTGTTTACCCTATCCTTTGATTTATCATTAGTAGCCGTTAACTGTTGTAATTGATTCGTTAAACTAACTACGGTAGCCCCAGAATCTTGTTTAAGCTTGAGATATTGTTCATGTAATTCATTATATTCAGTTTGTAAGTTGTTGAAATCTTTATGACTTTGTAATAACTCTTCATTCAATTCACTTACTTGAGAAATATTCTGCAAATTCTTGAAATCTTCAACTTCTTGTTGAAGCAGATCAATTATTTGTTTATAATCATCAAATTTCTTCATTATAGTAGCATTAACTTCATTCAATCTTTCATTTTCAATTTTTAGTATATCATTAGAACTATTAAGATTTTTATCAGTAGTATGAATTAAAGTGTCAAACTTTTGCTTGATTAAATCATAATTCAATTTTAACTTCATCGATCTTTCAATTTCCAACTTCAAATCATGTTCGATTTTACTAGTCATGGCCTTTTGTTGATTGAACTCATTTTGAGTTTGTTCCAAAGTAATCATTAATTGATTTATAGTCTTAAGGTATTGTCCCAATTCATTCTTCTCGATCTTAGTCGATGTTGAAGATGAAAAGCTATTTCTATGTTCTACTTTTTCAGCTTCTATTCGTTTGTGAACTTCCATATTGATTACTTGCAATTTTAACTCTATTGATCCTTCCTTGTCCAAGCACCTTTTTAATGCTTCTTTTGATTTTACGCTGGTATTTTCATCATCGATTAATGTTTGTAGTATCTCACACACTATGTGGTCCATTTGGCTTATCATTAACTCTTTGTCATGTAAATCGTTTTGAAATTGTTCTAAACTTGTATAAAGATCCTCGTTCAATTTATATATCTCATCATAACTTTTGGATAATTCACGATAATCCATTTCTAACTTGATGTGTTCCTGTTGATTTGAAGTTGAAACTTTACTTAATGGCGATAATCCTCCAATGTTATTCTGAAACTGACTTAACTCTTCATTATCCAAACCTCTGTTTTCGATTATCTTTTGAAGAAATTGTTTAAAGAAACGTATTTGAATCTTGTACCCAGTTAATTGTCTATTGAGTTCATTAATCGTATCTAGATTCGATGAGCCTGTTCCTGACCTAACATTTGATGTGAACTTAAACCCTGAAGTTGGAGCTGAGCTCCCTTGTCCTAAGCTTAAATTAGGTACTGAAGAATTAGTTTGAGTTGATCTTAATTTTCTCCACGGCGTTGATGACAGACCACTACCACCACTTATTATTCGACTTGACGCATCACTTTTATCTATATCAATGTCTCTATCGAATTGGGCTTGTGTTTCATCAAATTTTGTGGAGTCCATACTAACTTCATTACCACTCATTTTTATACCTGATAATGATTGTTGTAAGCTTATTATACTTTTATCAATCTCTTCAAATTGACTATCATAATCTTGATTCTTTCTTGTGTTTAAATACGATTGGTTGCCAATATCCTTTAACATATCAGGATTTGATATGAATGGACTTGATATACCACTTGATGTAAACGAGTCTAATTTCTCCTTATGAGTAGTAAAACTGGTAGTTGTATCATTGAATTGAGTATCACCTCGGTAACCTATCTTACTATGAAAGTTATCATTACTTCCAACCAGGGTCATGGTCTGTTTAATGATTGTGTGGGTTGGTATACGTAACGAGGTGTATTTAAAAACAAATGTAAATATTCGCGATCTCGTCTATTGTTTCAGATCTGACGATGTCCCAGCTAAGATTACTACAGAGAAGATTAGTTAGGAGGGGTTACCAAGTAGGAAGTGTAGCTGACAGTGGTTGCAGAAGCAGGAATAAACTCTGTACAGACTCAACAGCACCCTACAAGTCATATAATTAACCATCTTTATATGCGGCTGACCGAAATAAATCTCTAGAGATAGTCAAATAACAAACAGAGATAAAATACTAAATGTATACATTACTAATCTTCCATAGCATCATCCTCTTCATCATCCTCATCGTCATCTTGTTGAGCGAAAGCAATTGCTTCTTGAAGTAAATCATCAGGAATAAATTCATGTCTACCTTCAGTTTCAGCTAATGAACACCAACTAATTTCTAATTCATAATCCTTATCTTTATTATCTTCATGAGCTTGATTAATGATTTTTGCAGCAATTTTAACTGCTTCTTTCACAGTTAATTCTTCGAAATTTAATTTTTCTAATTCTGATTTTGCAGTTTGTCTACCTTTACCAGTTGCAGCTCCACTATAACCCCAACTTGATCCACTTGGTTCAATCATATATAAATGTGATCCATTTTCATCGACTCCTCCAACAATTGCTACAATTCCAAATGGTCTTACTGAATTATAACATGTATAATTTTGAACATAAATTCCTAACCTATCAATTAAGTGACTTACAGATATTGGTTTTTTATATATGGATCTGAATGATGATGCTTCATCTCTACCTCTATTAACAAAATGACGTCCATCAGGCAATAATCCTGAATATGCTACACCAACATGTCTATCAATAGTTTGAATTCTTTTATTTTTACCTGGTACTAATAATTTAGAATTTATGATTTTTTCAACCGCTAATACTATACCATCCTTACATTTGATACCGATGGAAGTACCACCATTTTCAACTGCTTTCATAGCATATTCTACTTGAAAATTTCTACCATCTATAAGTGTTAGTATTTCTTTATTATTGCAATTAATTGAAACTGTTTACATACCTGGTGAAAAAACACTATTGGATAAATCGTAACCTGTACCTATTGAACTCTATAATTGTTAGTAATTGATCGGTCTATTGGAACATTGGGGTAACATACCATTTCTATTTAAGTATTCAACAAATCGCCACTAAAATAAAATGCGACAGCGACCACAATTGACCTAACGCCTAGTGCTGCGAATTTAGTACAGTACTATGATAACTCTAAAATGGCCAGCATTAGGGATTATTGTATGTAAACACGTCAATGGCAAGTAGAGATTATACTAACATTAGATTCCTTGTGCCCTCATTAGCATTTTAGGGTATGGATCACATTATTTTGTCCTTAAAAATCAGTTATCTACAGAGTCTCAAATATACTTTGAAATCAGTTTAACAATCCTATGGATATCATACCTTTTTGCAATTTTCACTGACCCGGGAACTCCTCCACCTAACTTCAAACCTAAGAAAGGGGAATGGAGAAGATGGTGTAAGAAATGTGAGAATTATAAACCAGAAAGAGCTCATCATTGTAAAGTATGTAGGAAATGTGTATTAGAAATGGATCATCATTGTCCATGGACTTATAGTTGTATAGGCCACAATAATCGAGGACACTTCATGAGGTTTTTAGTTTGTATTATACTTAATACCGGGTTTGTTATGTATGAGTTAGTCAAAAAAGGTATAGAGTTTTATAATGATCGTGATTTGCCATCATATTTAATCAAAAAGTCAGAATTAGCAGCAGTTATTTTATTGGTTCCACTTGATTTCTTAGTACTTTGTTCAATTATTGTATTATATGTTAGATGTTTCATAAATTGGATCTTCAAAGGTATGACACAAATTGAAGTTTGGGAATATGAAAGAATAGATAGTCAATTCTTCACTGAAAGATTTTGGTTGCAAATCAGAAAGAATTATAGAACGCTTCATGGGAAGGATTTACCCGAATTAACATCATGGAATCACAATAGTAGATATTATGAAGTTGATAGAGAAGATCAGGGCAATGAAGAACAAGATGAATTACAACATAATGGCCAGGAGAATAAGCCAAAAAAAGAACCAAATTCAATTGTTCCTCAAGATTATACCATAGACGATCTTGTTTTCCCATATGATTTAGGGTTTTGGGAGAACATCGTAGCCACATTTAATTACCCCTGGATGTGGTTCTTCCCATGGACCAAACCAAGATCATCAGGGTATTATCCCGAGAAAAATGAGTTTGCTGAAGATGATCAACTAGGATTACCATGGCCTCCAGATGGAGGGCATCAAGAATTTGCCCCCGATGATGATATTGATTTAAACCAATTATCAACCCATGAATTAAGGAACTTGACAAAATTACGGAAACGATTAGATCCTCGGGCCAAGCTAAATCGAACTGAATGGATGAATGATTTGGGTGAAACTTTGGATGATTATGGTGTTGATGTAGAAGCTGAAGATGAAAATGACGAATTAGTTGTACGATGAGATAATGAGTAGAAATGCATAGCCGGTGATAGGATAATTTTTAAGTCCGTTAACCCCAGAATTCTCTTAACCCCAGAATCGGCTTAACCCCTAAACCCCTTAGACCCTTGTTATTGATGTAATATCAATGCTTCGTAAACTTTAAGATCAGCGATATCAATGTCAAACAACCAGTGCATACCTAAATTAATACGTCACTAAAATTAAGGTTCGAGAATATGCGGCCTATAGTATGAAAGTCAAATGTCATGTCTCAGCGCTTAAGTCGAGATCAGCGGTCCAAAAAAATTTGAGTCACTTTGGAAAATTATTCGCAAATATTTATAAGCTGCCCGAAACCCCAATTATTTTAGCAAGTTAAAATAATAACTGTTAATATTAAATGGAAATGGCAAAAATTGTTAAAGTTTGTGGGATCAAAGATCCAAATATTGCTGAGAATGCAATCAATGAAGGTGCAGATTTATTAGGAATGATAATGTTAAGAGGTGTTAAAAGAAGTGTTGATTTCGAGAAAGCCAAGGTCATCACTAAGTTAGCTAGAGATACCAGATTCTCTAAACACAGACAATTTCAAACTATCAATGAAATCTTGAAACATGTAAATAGTTTAGAGTTTGAAACCATTGAAAATTTGATTACAACCATTAGTGAATTGATTATGGAAAATGGACCATTTGTAGTTGGAGTATTCAGAAATCAGCCCATTAATGAAGTTTTCAGATTGAGCGAAGAAGTTGGATTAGATATAATTCAATTACATGGTAACGAAAACAAACTCGAATATTGTAATTATAATGCAACCAATTATGATTCTCAATTTGGTATAATTCCAAGATATATCTTGCCAATTGATACTGGGTTAATCTATACTACATTAGATGAAGTATTAATTGGTGGTAAGTATTTTGGTAATGGATTCTTATTACCATTACTTGACGGAGATATGGGTGGTGAAGGTAAAAAAATTGATTGGAATGCAGTAAAACAGTTAACTCAAGGTCAATTTTTATTAGCTGGTGGATTGACTGAATTGAATATTCAAGATTTGAATGGTTATAATAACTTGGTTGGATTTGATGTGAGTGGAGGGGTTGAAACAAACGGCGAAAAGGACATTACTAAGATTGGTAATTTCATTAGGGCTGGAAAATTGATTGTTTAGGAGTTTTTATGATGTTATGAATAAAAGTATCTCTGCGCGGTTTTTGCAGCCATACAAAAGCGAGCATAGTATAGGGTAAATAGGGTAATATTTCATATATACACTGGGTCTATTAAATTCTTGTTTGAAGCAATTTCTAACTAATCATCTTGATCCCAATTTTGTGGGGTTGGTTTATTTGGCATTACTGGACCTCCAGCTCTCTTGGCCATAATAATTTGATCAATTGATAAAATCGTACAAGCAGCTTCAGTTGCTAAATTAATAGCCAGTTTTTTACTACTTAATAAATCATAAATTACTTCATCATCAACATTAACTAATCCGTCATTAGTATTTTCAATATCGATACCAATATTTAAACCTGAATTATCATTTAATGAATGAATTGAATATAATTTTGATAAGATTTCAGTTGGATTGATTCCACTGGTTTCAGCCAATATTCTTGGTACAACTTCAAATGCTTTGGCATAGTGCTTTATAGCTAATTGTAATAAACCAGGAGTTGATTCACCGTGTTTTGTGATTAATTTAACTAATTCAATTTCAGTGCTTCCTGCACCAGGAACCAATTTATTACTCTTAATCAACCCTTTAATAGAGTTAACACCATCATCGATACATCTTTCAACATCATCTAAATTATTTTGAGTAGCACCTCTTAAAATAATCGTTGAGGTTCTTGAAATTGAGTCATTATTTTGCTTGAAAATGGTTACTCTGTCACCACCAATTTCTTTGGTTTCAATTACATCAATTTCACCCATTTCATCAACCATTGGAGCTCCTAATCTTGGTAAAGGTGTAGCACCACAAACTTGACAAATTCTTCTTAAATCAAATTTAGATGGAACTTTCAAAACCAAGATTCCATATTTATTAAAATAATGTAAAGCTAATTCACCAATCGATGAACCTGCAATAATAACTTTGACTCCTGAATCACTGATTTCTTTACACATTTGATCTAATTGTTGTTCCTCACCTTGAGAGAATTCTAACATTTCTTTAGCATTATGTAATAAAACAGTTGATTTAGTTTCAGTAGTTGAAATATCGATTGGACATGAAAAAACTACGACTTTAGATTTGGTTTTGATAGATTTTATACTTCCTTCAGGTTCTCTTGGGAATACCATACCTTTTACAATTTCAGATTGACCAAGACTTGACCCCATGATTTTAACAACTCTGATTGAATCGATGTTAAAAGAGTTAGGGTTTTTTGGATTTATGATCATCTTAACAGCATCAATAATCAATTTAGAAATTATGGATTCAAGTCCTAATTGTTTTGATGAAACAACTGATTTAATAACTTTATATAATTCTTTTGAATCTAATAAGTTATCAACTTGATTAATAACTAAGTTTTCTAATTGATCCATAGCATATTTGTTTGCTAATCTATAACCTTGTATAATTTCACTTACATTTAACCCTAAGTTTAACAATTTTTCAGCTATATTTAAAAATTCTCCTGCTAAGATTATAACTAAATTGGTGTTATCACCCATTTCGAATTCCTGTTGTTTGGAAGCCATAATTAATAATTTAACAGCTGGATGAACGATTTCCAATTCATTTATCATAGTAGCTGCATCATTAGTGATAAAAGTTTTACCTAATTTATTAACAATGATCTTATTTCTACCACTTGGTCCCATTGAAGTTTCAACTATTGAACTGATTTCTCTTACAGCTTCAATATTTCTGATTATGGCTCCATCAGTAGATGAATAGGATTGATATCCTTGTTTAAATAACCCCGAAGTAGGTGCTTGTGGTAATTTCAATGACATCTATATTAGAGTTAGTAAGTTGAGTTCGCGTTGAAAATTTTGTTGCGGATGGCACTACTGATTTCTGCGGCTGCTACGATGAAGACATGTACTACTAGTACTGTGTAAGTTAAGAAGATCACAAATTACTAGATGTTCAACGTTATGGTACTTTTATTATGAATTAACTTATTCAGAGAATGAAAGAAATAGTGCGCAAACCAATTTAAAATGCAATTTGTGGAAATGACAGTTTTGCAACTGGCGAGTATTGCACTGGCAAATTTTCTAAAATAGTTCTTCACCATGTTTTTCTGTAAAATGTCTGCTAACAACAAAGACTCTATGGAGAATAATACACACGAAGAAATTCCGAGAATGAAAGCGAATATAAACTAAATAAATCTATTGTACATTATAATATGACCTAAAAGAACTGAAATCATCTGATCATAATCAATACATTATCTCCCATTTACTATTTCATAAAACTATCTATAACTTATTTACACTAATATCTCTAATATTGTCACTTCCAATTAGAACCCCAATATCTTTCAAGCACCTGCTTCATCAAAATTTGCCAAAATTTTAAATAAATCGTCTTGATTTTTAGTCTTTAATGCATTAGACAAAATATTGAAATGCTTAAAATTATCAATTCTTTCAAAATTGGATGTTTTTTCGTAAAAATTTTGAAACAAATTGAATAATTTTTCGTAATTTTTGACTTTTTCTTCCAATTGTTTATTTGCGGATCTTAAATCACTTAAATCATCTACCAACTGCTGTTGAGCTTGTTTCTTACGTTGCCTACATTTACTGGCAGCAATACGATTTCTTTCTAATAATCTGTCTTTCTTCCATGCGGCTGTACCTGGTACAGGTCCATTATTTGGATTATAAATAATTTCATTATTATAAATTAATTGATGATTTGGGGGAGGTACACCCGCAAATGTTGAATGATCAAGAGATTTTTTATTAATTTGACTCATTCCACCTTGTGGCATTTGTAAAGGGAATCCATTCGGTGGTATTTGTCCTGGTAATTGATTAGGAGTTTGTCCCGGACCTGGGCCTGCCCCTTGTCCGCCTGGAATTCCGTTGGTTTGATCTGGCAATGCACCACCCAAATCTAAGGGACCTAACGGTAAAGATTGTGGTTGTTGCATTGGATGAGATTGAGGTCTTGGAGGTTGTTGTTGACCTGGTGGGACTGATTGTGATGGAGGCGGTAATTGAGACTGTGATTGACTTTGGGATTGACTTGTCCTTGGATTTGGTCTCTGTGATTGTTGACCCGCATTATTAGAATTAATGGAACTTGACTGTGTCATTTCTCCGTCAACATCAAAAGGATCATCGAAGTAGGAATCATTGTAAACGGCTTCATGATTTATGATTTGACCAATTTGACCATTTGAAATTGATATTCTTCTACCAAGCACTGGAGTACCGTCCTGATTATAATTCAAGAACATGGTTTGATCAAACAATGGAGGATTTGTCATAGGGTAGTTGGCAAATTCAAAATTTGCAAATTGGCTAGAATTATTATGGCTTGCATTGCTGTTACCATTACCTGTGCGGGAACCACCATTATTATTTAGGGTCGTATTACTTAATCCCTGATTTGACGAATTCGGGGGCAAAGGGTTTGGAATATTATTTGGTAATCCAGTCGGTAAACTATTATTTTGTAAACTATTACTTAAGTTATGAAGATGGGATTCTGAATTAGAATGATGTAATGAAACATCTGGTTCGAAAGTTGCATAATCCATTTTGTAACAAACCTTATTATCAAGTTATTTTTTTGGATATACTAACTCTATATATATAAAGTTGGAGTAAAATAATATTTTATTGTAATGATTCTTATTAGTAATAAAAAGGCGGAACCAAGTTTTTCCTTGCTTCCAAACTCTTATAAATAGACTTTAATCTGAAATTCTTATAAAGCTTCTGAACGCTTTCAACTATGAAATTCAATATGCTAAAAGTATGACAACCTATTATTTATTTTAAACGCCTCTAAATTCCACAAAAACTCTACAGTTTTTATATATATATGTGGTCTTAATTTTTTTTTCTTTTCTCGTTTTTTCTAAGAATTTGTGTCTGCAGATTTTTTGAGATTTTGTGTCTGTTCTAAAATTACTCGGTTCTTTAGGGGATCCTCACAAATACACGAGACTAGTTCTGTCTGATTGATTCCAATTATAATTTCACTTTAAGCTTATAGTATTAACTTATAGTTTTTTTTAATTTGTAGGATAGGCTAATATTACTAATATTAGTCATATAATTTTTACAGCTTGTGAGTCTATGACCTATGTGTGTCCATGTTAAATGACTTAAATCTATGTATATGGGGCTCATAAATGTCTCAGAAATTTTCGAGACTTTTTTTTATTGTGTGGAGCTAAAGAAAATAAGATATGTTGAATTGTTATGTAGATGAGAATACGTGAGATGTTGCATTTTCGAACCTTAACTTAAATAAGTTCCACTGCATAAGATCTAATAAGGTATCGCAAGGCGGTCGGAAAAATACATAAGTTATCCATCGGTTGTTAACTTATGAATATAACCGGATTTTCTAGAATCGACGTATCAAATGATAGTGTAAATTGTTGTTAGTTTTAAAGTACGAATAAATAAAGTTATTGGCAAAAAAATATATTATTTTCTTTTTGAACTTTATAAGCCACTCAATATTTTATAGATGATACCCTTTGACATATTTTAGGTTTAGAGGTAGGAACGCAGAATGAAAATTTTTCAAAGGACCGTTTCGAATTTCATCTTGCATTTAACGGGTTTAAAATCAACTTGGTTTCGCATCAAAATTTCCGTATTGCAATCTATTCTTGGCTGTGATTGCGTTTGCGTTGCGTTCGTGCGTATTTTAGTTTCAGTTACCCTGTGGATCTAACTTAGAATCTCACTACAGAATCTTATGAAAATTAAGTGTCATGATAGATGCATTGATTGATAAGCAAATTAATTCAAAATTTAGCCAATTACCCCAAATTAATGAATTAACAAAACTTATTGACAAAGACTACTTGCATGAAATATTGCTAGAAAAATTACAAAACCATGATTCGAATGACCTGGGGAATTTTGAATACAAGTATGATTTATTAATAGAGAACCAAAGAGGCGTTACTTTATTTGGGATACCTTTATTTCTGAAAAATGGACTATTACCAATTTTCGATCCATCAAATTTTCAGTTGATTAATGGTGAAAATTATAAATTAATAAATGGACTTATCATTAATTATCCTTTACCTGATTTAGATTGGACTTGGTATTGGGATAACTGGTATATTTTAATGTTGAATGATGTTGATGATCAAGGATGGATTTATTCTAGAATCAAGTTTCGTAGTAAACATTGGAAGGGTAAGTATTATTTTGGTAATTTTGTTCGAAGAAGGATTTGGGTTAGATTAAGAAGAAGGGAGAAGACCGAAGGTGAAGTTGAAATTGAGAATCAGCCAACTCGGTACGATTTATAGAGTTATAACGCATAATAACGAGGCATAGATAAGATAGGGAGCATAAATTAGCATTTGTAGCATAAGTAACATTAATAAATGGTCTGGTACGTATAGTGTATGATATCATCATGTACCACCTCGCTTAAAATTAGGGGCTCGTATTTTTGAGCGCTCACAATGGATCTATCACTTTCATTACTAAGATATAGATATTCTCATAATCTAACCCTAGATGAAGCTATTGAAAGGTACAGGTACTTCTTAAGCACCAATGAAGTACCTTATGATAAACCGCCCTCAAATCTGAAGCTGTTTGATAAGATTCTAATTGTAATTAATCAAGCGTTTAGATTTAATTCAATAGATCTACCAATACTTTTAACTAAATATGTACCATTATATAGAGCCAAATTATTTGAATCCCCACAAAAGTGGAAATCATGGTTGAGTAAAATCTTCAAGATAATTGAATTAATTTTCCACAATAAACCCACTTCGAATTGTTTGAATTTAATGATCAAATGGTATTTACAATTCATGAAACGTATAATCAAACATTTGGATAAGCATTGTTTATGGGATACATTTAGAACCATTTATCATAATACCTTACTCACGAAGCTAAACAACGTAAAGAGTATCAATGAAATTCAATTGTTTATCTTCATTAAATTATTTACTTATATACAAGTAGATGAATTATTACATACAAAAATGTTAAAATTATTGATAGATTATGATACTGATAAATTAAATGGCCAATTAATAAAGTTCTATCAATGTAGTAGCTTAAAGTCTTTTGATGGAACTACTGCTGACTAAATAACTTAATGCACTTACCAAAGTTGTAAAACCAACCAAATATTCATAATGACCTAAATAATAAGTAAAATCATTTATCCAATAGGTTAATTGATCTAAGAATACTAAATTTCCGATGTAAACCATTTGTAATCCTGTATTGATTTTACTAATTAAATTTGGTTCAACTTTAACGGTAGGAATTGATAAATTAATAAACCTACCCCATGTTTTTGGTGCAGGTAAGGTCACATACCTATAATAAACTCCCATTAATGCTAACATTGCATCCTTTCCAACAAATAATGCCATAATAGGCAATGGCATAACACCTCCAATGTAAAGAGCGATTGTACTCACACCCATTAATAACTTATCAGCAATTGGATCAAGGATCGTTCCTAAAATCGTATTTAATTTATACTTTCTGGCAATATAACCATCGAGAAAATCAGTTATACATGAATATGTGAACATAATCATTGCAGGCCCCGTTGATTGTACAGCAATAGAATATCCAATAAATGGTGTTAAAATTATTCGAGACATAGTTAGAAAATTTGGTATAGTATAGATATTTTCTTTGAGAACAGAATCTATCGATTCTTTAATATTGAGTTCTGAAACTGGTGCTTTTACTTCTGAAGCTATTTTCTGAGATTCTTGTGATGGTCGTTTTGTTGTAGTTTTTGGAGTAACTCTCTCATTATATTTACATGAAGATGAGAAATTCAATGCTTGAAATTTGTTAAAATCTTGAAATTGGGTCCTCTTACTAACCACTAACGTCCTTAAAAGTACATTAGGTCCAGATAGATTTGGAATAAATGTGGTAGATGTCCTTTTAAGTATAATACTATTCATTATACCATACTTATGAACCAACATCGTGTGCGAATAATTGCCATCTCCGTTAAAAGCGTCATATATAATCATTTCTAAATTATTTATTAATATATTTACATTAAATTAAAGGTTTACCATCATCACTAATTAAATGCTTATCTACAACAGTTGGACCACAACCGATTTTTGTACTAATAATTCTACTTACTCCTTTAATCTCAGCAATTCCTAAGTCATACTTAGATTCTTGTTTAGGTAAGTTAAATCCTTCTAATTCTTTGAAGTATGGAGCTAAGGCACTTAAAACTTTATCTTCATTTTCCAGTTCGTAATATAAAACAGCATTTGGACCAGCATCGAAAGTATAAGCGACGATGATTTTACCTTCAATTTCATTTAATTGATGAACTAATTTAATGATTTTCTTAGAAGTATCATTCAAGTAAAAGATTGGTGGGAAAGAATCAAGACAAACTGAATGGAAAGAATTTGAATCTAACAT
Source organism: Yamadazyma michaelii (assembly GCA_030572395.1). Taxonomy (NCBI): domain Eukaryota; kingdom Fungi; phylum Ascomycota; class Pichiomycetes; order Serinales; family Debaryomycetaceae; genus Yamadazyma; species Yamadazyma michaelii. The sequence continues at coordinate 29,525 of JAJLZU010000014.1, read as the reverse complement.
TGTCAATTTCCCAAAGTTTTCAAAATCTTTAGCTTTGATAGCTTCAACCATTTCATTATACCTTTTTGGAACAACTTCATTAATACGATAATTGAATAAATCTGAAGTTGCCACGGTACTTTGCATACCTGAGGTACTTGGAACATCTTTTTTATCATCAGAAACGACACAAATCAAAGCTTTCATATTTGACCAATGATCTAATCCAGCAATTTGTACAGCTTTTGAATCAGATCCATCTTTCAATTTACCCATTTCCCATGCAACATAACCTCCAAATAATGAACGACATGCTGAACCACTACCCTTTCTAGCGATTTTACTGATTTCACTTAAATCTTGAGGTAATTCATATAATGTAGCAATAGCATAAACTAAAGCAGCAAAACCAGCAGCTGATGAGGCTAACCCAGCAGCAGTTGGGAAATTGTTTTCAGAAACAATTTTTAATTTGAATTGGGATTTTTTAACCAATGAGGAATCGTTGGATTCTAAATCTGCTCTTAATGATCTTAAATCAGCTAAGCATGCTTGAGTTCTTGGGGAATTTAAACTTTCTAACTTCCCGTTCAAATATAACTCATCTTCAGTATATTCTTCAGAACATGAAGCAGTGGTTAAAGTTCTTAAATCATCTTGACTTAATGTAACTGAAATTGATGAATTAGTTGGCAAGTTTAAATTTTTGTCTCTCTTCCCCCAATACTTAAGAGTTGCAATATTAACAGGTGCAGTTACTGATGATTTATAAACCATTGTGGTGTATTTCGTCGTATACCTCGTTTTACGCGACCATCGATGAGAATATAAGACCAAGTCCGGGTAATATTTTATTACATAACTAACTAATAACACTATACATACAAAATATATAAATGATTTAGTATTTAAATTTATTTATTATTTTCATCTTAATTTACATTAAAAAATTTGATGGGTGAACTTAATTTTTTAAAGTCCATTTCCATAATCTAGCTTTACAATCACCAGAACCAGTTGCAAAAATTCCTTCAGTACCTTTAGAATTTAATGAGACTGCAACTGAAATAACTGAGTTTCTATGACCTTGTAACATTAATAAAGGATTACCACTTAATCTATCCCAAAATATAACTCCTCTATCTTTTGAACCAGATAAGATATATTCATTATTGGGAGTTGAACAAACTGAAAGTACAAAATCTTTGTGTCCTATATAAGTTACTTCACAACTCAGTTTTTTATTATTAATCAGATCAGATTTACCATGTAAATTCCATAATTTAACAGTACGATCTAATGAACCACTAGCAATTTGTTTACCATTAGTTGAAAATGCAACTGAATAAACTGAATCTTCATGTCCATTACCTTGTTCATTACCACTGTCTAATCTTTCAACTAAAAATCCAGTGGTGGAATCCCAAACTCTAACAGTTCTATCCAAAGATCCTGCTGCAATTAATTGCCCATCTGGGGAAACTGCTACAGTTGTAACACCATCTTCAATCGACAATGTTAATGAACATTGACTTGATCTCAAATCCCATATTCTAACAGTACGATCTCCACTACCACTAACTAATCTGTTTCCATCGGGGAAAAAATCTAATGAATAAATATCTTGTTCATGTCCTCTTAAAATTTTAATAATTCTTTTGGTTGTTAAATCCCAAATTCTAATTAATTTATCTTCAGCTCCAGTGGCTAAAAATTTCCCATCAGGTGAAAAACAAACTGATCTGATATATAAATCTCCATTATTGTTATTGTTAGAATTGTTTTGTCCATTATTAGTACTAGCTTCTTTATCTTTATTTGATTCATCATTAATACCATTAGAATTATTATCATCAATTAACTTGGCAATTAATTCCCCAGTTTCAACATTGAAAACTTGAGTAGTTTTGTTACATCCAGTGGCAATAAATTCACCACTTTTTGAAAATCTTACACAGCAAACAACACTTGAATGATTTAATGAATGAATTAATTCAACATCCAAATTTTTCTTAAATGCTGGATTATATAAGATATAGTAATCTTGTAATTGTTTCTTAAAATCTGGGTTAGCTTTGTTAACATCTAAATCAGTTAAGAATGGTGGAATCTCTTTAATATGTAAAGATTTTTGGGAAGGGTTTAAAATATATTGACTTGAATCAATAACTTGTAAAGTTTCCAGTTTTATTTCATTAGCAATCGCTTCACCATTATTAGCAGTTGATGGCTGACCAGTAATTGGTTGAACTGCACCAGCATTAACTGGAGGAATTGTAGCATGTGGCTGCAGAATAGTTGGTGGTTGTGGTTGAGGTGGTTGCACTTGAGGGGTTGGTGGTTGATTTGTTTGACCATGAGAATATCCATTTAATTTAACTTGTCTATCTCTATTCTCTAATTCAGTTTTCAATCTTAAAATTTCTTCCTCATAAGCTTCCTTGATTTTTCTATGAGCCATTTCTAATTCATATACGGTTTGTCTAATTTGTTGTAATTCAGCAGTTTGTTGATTATATTTCAAATCATAATCATCTTTGACTTGCTTGATATTAGTAACTTCATTTAAAGTGTAATCAAATTCTTGCTTAACTGCTTCTAATAATTCATTTAATCTTTGTTGATGTTGTTGTCTGATTTGTTGACTTTGTACCGGATTATAGACTGACATTTTTGCCTAAGATAATTTTGAGTCTTATATCACTTGATCGGTTATTATCGGTTATAATATACTTTATAACACTTGATATTCTACTATATATACTTCTAAGGTTAATTTTAAAAAGTATTAAGTAAACACAGATTTTTTAAGTGTCAATTGATAAATATTCGAACTGATAGTTTTCGTTCAATCCCAATTTTTTTTTTTTGCGAGCGACAGGATTTAGTGAGGAAAAATTTTCCCTGAGCCGTCTTTTTCCAGCGTGAGGATATAGGCAAGGGATCATAAAGATGATTTGTTATTCTAGTTCAGGGTACGATATAGTTAACTAAAGAGATGATTTCGAAAGAAAGAATGTCAACGATAATTGATTTAAGATAAGCAGATTCACATGGTGATTTAATAGTTGTAGTGTGTGTTCCAATTAACCCGAAGCTGTCAATGATAATTGCTACATGAATGTTTCAAATGAATTCATTTTTCAATTATCGCTTAAAACTTCACAATCACCCATAGTAAATTTACACCCCCTAAATACAAAATGGTAACACCCCCAATTTATTTTACACCCCCTGTCATGAATTTACACCCCCTCAATATTAAATTTTTACACCCCCGATTTGAGGCTGAATAGGAGTTAAAATAACGTGAATCTAGCTTGCGCACGACCGGTTCCATCAGTTATTTCCATTATGGGTAATAGACGACTGGAGTGGTACGGACACTATCTGATCTGTTTTGTATAGTGTGAATTGATCGTATTAGGGAGTACCAAGGAAAGAGTAAGATAGATTATTGACTTTTCATTTGATTCTTTACACTCTGAGGATTGCAAGCATCACTGAAGGAGGTTATTGTATACTCCTAAGTTGCTTGAAGTACGTCAATAGGGACAGTTGTATAGACGTTTATTACAATGGCAACCAGACAAGAGGTTCGTGGTTTAAGTCATGAATCATGAAAGCTTCAAGATAACTTAGAGAACCCACAAATTGAATCATATCTAAAAATACTCAGGGCATAACCAAACCAACTACATACAACTTTTTTGTCTCAAACTCACTCTCAACTCTCACTTTTAAGTCTCACTCTCAACTCTAAAAAATCCTTACCTCACGATTAATGGTATACCTTGGGAATAACGTATTTAGAGGTAAACGAGCCCAAGAGGCTTATAATAAGACATTTGCAGGAAAATATCAACTTCTTATAAAGAAGAATCATTTTCTTTATTTTGGATTACCCTTCATGTTATCTATAGTTGTTGGATCATTATATTTACAAAGGTTCACTAGTGTTAAATGGGAAAGGTATGATGAAAAGTATTATCAACTAAGTGAAAATGAAATGTTGGAAGTTCTACAAAATAAAAGGAAGTTCGATAAAAAGAATGATTGGTATAAATTACAAGGGTTAGTTGTCGAAGATTTACAAAAGGATAATGATAATGATTTAGATTATGAAATGATTCGAGTCAAGAGAAAGAAAGAAGATGAACCTGTTTGGTAATGGGCATATGAACTGTATATAGTAATGTATGATAATGATACGGGGTTCTTGTTTGTAGGTAATTGGTGAAGTAAACGATTTGTTATTTAGACAGAGAAAGACCATCGCAATGTTTGCAACGAACGCAGTATTGCATCCAAAATCCACATATCAGCTCTTCTAGCATTTTAAGAAATGCATTAGGACAAACAAAAACAACTCACCAAATCATATTGCAGCTCCTGCCTGGTTATCACCCCAGATAGTGCGATGAGATGAGAAAAATTACTGCAAAATGGTTTCTTTCAGTTGTGAAGTCTGTAACGATACGATCATTAAAAAGAAATTAAACCAACATAAAGGAAAGTGTCCTCAAGCATACTTTACTTGTATTGATTGTAGTAAGACTTTTTATGACGATTACAATTCTCATACATCATGTATAACAGAAGCTGAAAAGTATGAGAAAGGTTTATATAAACCAAAGAAGAAAGATCAAAAGAAGGTAGAGCCCCCAAAGAAAGTAGAAGCACCGAAGAAGATTGACCCAGTTGAAGCAAAGGTTGAAAAGGTTACTGTTGAAGTAAAAGAAGTCGTTAAGGAAAAGAAGGATAAGAAAGATAAGAAAGTTAAGAAATCAAAAGATAGTAAGAATTTCGATAATGTTAAAATAACAAAACCAACTAAATTCAAGAAGTTCTTGAAGTCACTTGACAAAGATCAAGCCAAAGCATTTGAAAATTTAAAAATTACTAAATCTAATGATTCATTTATTTTACATTTATAGACTATTAATACACATGTGATCAAGCATCGACTCTATGAGTGAATAACCTTTATTGACTTGCCTGGGAACCACCTTTGACGTTTCTATTCAAAGCCTTAGCTATTTTGGTATAAAATTGACTAATGGTATGATATGGAAAACTCAATTTGTCCCAGAAATATTCTGGTAATATTCCTTTTAAATGAGCAACTTCAGGATTATTTAAAAACGTAGGTATATAATTTATTTCATGATTCTCATTAGGGTTCTTAGAAATAACAATCTTATAAGTTATTTTTATTGGATCAAATTTGTCGGTAGTTGAATTTTGTTCAATCTCAAAATAATATTTATGTAAATCTTCTTCATAATTTATCACAGAAAGTCCAGTTAATAATTGTAACATATCAAATATTATACCAATAGTTTCGAATTCTTTAGAAATCTCGTCCTTGTTAACAATTTCATCCTTACCATTAATAAATTCCGATTTTTTCTTTCTTATAGGAGAAATATACAATTCATTCTTTTCACTTTGGTTTTGTCTCTCTAATCTTTGAATGATCTGCTTTTGATTATCAATTTGGGTTTGCAATTTTTCGATTGTTTCCAATTGTTCATGGATTGTTGCCTTAGTTTCAAGTTTATACTCTTGGAAATATTCATCTTGTTTCGTAGTAGTTAATTCATTTATTATATCAATTAATTGATCATTGTCAGCTTTCAAAATTTCAGTTTCTGTGATTCTTAACCTTTTAGATTTTGGCGTTTTTACTGGAGATTTGGGTTGTTTTTGAGTCTTAGGAGTTGATTTACTGGGTGTTGATTTTGAATTGGGTTTACTATTGATTGATGAATTCGAAGTATCTGAGCCGGATTTTTTCGTGGTTGCAGTTCTAGGTCTTGTCACTCTCAGTGCTGTGATTTTGTCTTTCAGATTATCCAGATCTTTGGTCACTTTTCCCTTTCCACTTATACTTCTTGTTTTAACCATAACGCGATGTTTTTAAAGTTCGCGGATACCTGTACTCATTCTCATACTTAGTTTCTCGTACTTAGTTTCTCCTAATAGTTGAGGGTAAAACTTGAGAGGATTATAGGCTTGGTAAAGTAAATATAATCTTAAGTAATGTCGTTCACTTCTGAAAGTTTGATTAAGAAATTACAAAACTTACAAGATACTCAAGACCTGATAGTTTCAATAAGTCAATGGGTTTTATTCCATCATAGGCATATAGAAGATATAACTAATCTTTGGTCAGATTATATAATACAAGCACCGTCAGAGAAAAAGTTATCACTTTTATACCTATGTAATGATATAGTTCAACAAGCCAAACATAAGAGAAAACCAGAGTTAATAAAATCATTTGCATTAGTATTACCCAATGTACTTACGAGGATTTATCCAGACTTATCAGAATCCATAAGAGGTAAGGTTGAAAGAGTTTTAGGAGTTTGGGAACAAAGACAAGTGTTTTTAGAAGATGACTTAAAAGCCATGAGGCAAGGATTATCAACTCGAACCGAAAAGAAGACTCCTAATGGTACTAAACTTCAATCACCTAAGAGACCATCACCATCACCATCGCCCTCACCATCTGAAGATATAGTACCAGAATTAAAGTTACTCAATAATCTTTTTAAACACATGAACCAACTCATCGACATATCACAGAATAATTTAAATCAAGTTGGAATACAATCAGTACAATATTTACCCAGAGATCCAAGTTCAACTGATAATTTACCTGATCCTAAAACATATATACGTAAATTGAATAATCTTGAGAAGTTATGTAACATATCGAACGATAATATTGAAGAAATTAAACTGGATAGATTGAACATTCTCAAATCTCTTAATAATTTGAAGCATATAATTGAAGAAGGGTTGAAGACCGACGAGTCTAAGAAATCCAATATTCACCAAAAGTTGAATAAATTACATTTAACGAGAAATGAATTGGAGAACATCGAAGATGAAGGTGATGAAGGGCTGACCACTGGCATTGGTATTAGTGCTGTAGCAGACGACAAACCACCAATTCCAGATTCAGATTCAGATTCAGACTTACCAGTATATGCTAATGATTCTAATTCTGAGGATGAAGAGGTCGAACTCAGAAGACCAGTAAAGAAACAAAAGAAAGGCAGCTTTTCAGGTAATAAGAAGTCGGTTGCATTTTCAGATAATATTGAAATTAAAGAATACGATAGAGATAATCAAACTGAAATCATCAAAATCATTAAAAGTGATGATGATCATGATGCTGATGATACTGATGATTATGATTATGATGGAGGATTAAGTGAACAAGGAGATTATGAAAGTAATGAATATGATCCAGGATCAGGGGGTGAAAATATTAGTTCAAGTTCAGTTATGGATATTCTATCAAAACTTAGTTAGTGTATAATATGTAGATTATCTATATACATTCTATAACCTGTTCTACATATAAACCTAAAAAACCCTTCCCAAAAACTTTAATCCTCTTAATAAATGAAGTGATCTCCTCTGACTCATTAAAAACCCTCTGTATAACTTTTCACCTTCAAGAAACTTCTCTTTTCTAGGTATAGGCCTGTTAAACAGTCTTAAAAGATTACTATTAGTAACGGGTAATCTTGTAGTAAAATGATCCAACATATCACCCATTTCACCAATTTCCAATGAACTACCAACGTATAATAAGTTCATAGCCCTAGTTAATCCCACATACATTAATCTTTTATCAGGGGTGAATACCTCTTCTTTGCCAGAAATAATTGAATCAAATGACCCCACATTGTAGTACGATGTACCCAAGATGAATACTATAGGAAATTCCAATCCTTTTGCAGTATGAATAGTAGACGTATTTACATGATTAATTGAATTAACTGGAATCTCTTCCCTATAATTCTTTAAGAAGTATGATATAAACAGTTCATCCATTTGTGATTTGATATAGTTAGCATACTGATAACTAAGTGAAGTTTCAAAGCTCTTTAGTTCCGTCAATAGTATTTTTCTATATTCTAATTCTTCGGTTTCAGTTTTATCCAAATAAGATTCATTAAGGTATTCGTGTAAACCCGAAACTTCAATTATATTTAAAAGAGATTGCATTAATAGCTGAGGATTTTGGTTTCCATAATTTTCATTCAATGTATGCCGTTCTTGCTGAAGGACTGCAAGGAAATTCTTTATGTTTTCAAGGACTTGTGGTCTCTTTTTATAAAGATTTTGAATTTTTTTATCATCAAAGTTTATTCTTAAGAATTCTTCTAAAATGTCATTCTTCAACTCCTGTTCCTTTGCCCATATTCTACTCATAGTAAACATTTTACTTAATGGTAATTTACTTTTCGTGTCGATGAATAGCAAACTTATCAAGAATGCTACCTCATTAGTTGGTCCTCTTTCAAGTAAGTTTAATAACGTTAGAAGCAAGTGTACTTTTGTTTTAACCCAACTTATCGAAGAGGTTAACCTATTGAATTGAATTCCATAATTTTCAGTAAGAATTCTATTGACTTCATCAACTTGTTTATTGGTTCTGGCTAGAATTAATACATCTGATAATTTGATCAACCCTCCCAGTTCATAACAGAGCCTTATGATCTCTTTTATTATGAAATGATATTCTTCAAGAGGGTTAGTGAATGATTTTATAACAGGCAAGTAACCGGAAGGTTTGATCGAATAAAGTGATTGTTTTAATTGTGATTCGGGTAATAATGATTTAGATACGGTTAAGATCTCTGGGGTTAATCTAAACAGTTCCTTTATAATCTTATGATAAACTTTCATAGGAAACTTATGTTCAATTTCATCCATCATATTCGGTGATGAACCTAAGAATTCATAAATACTTTGATTGGGATCTCCTGCAATTGTCAAATGTTTATATTCACTTGGGTAACTTATAACTGTTTCAATGATCCTTAATAGCTCATCATACATATCTTGAAACTCATCAACTATCACTACTTTATAGTTAGCCAATTGTTCAATAGGTTCATTAATTTCTAACGATTTATTAATCACATTAAATGCACCCGAAATCAAATCATCAAATGTCATAATTCCATTTTCCTCTAGATAATGCATCAAATTTTGTAAATAAACTTTATTAACTTTGTACTTATTGGAAACTTCATCAATATTAGAAAGATTAGTCTTCAATTCATCAATTATTTTCCTTAATACTGTAGGCGAGACTTCTCCTACATTATGACCTTCAAACACAATGCTCTTACCGGTAAGAATGGTCGAAAAGTATCTCCAGCTCAAATCATCAAGTAACCGCTTTTTGTTTATAGATAGATATTTTTCACCATAATTATCGATGATTTTACCACAAAAGGAATGAAACGTACTTATATCAACTTGCGATGCAAGTTCTTCGCCTATTAAGTTCGTTAATGATTTCTGAAGGGAATTAACTGACCTATTAGCCATCGAAAGCACCAAAATGTCTTCTGGTTTGATTTCATGGGATTGGATCATGTAACTTATACGCTTTGTAAGGGTATAAGTTTTACCACTCCCGGGTCCCGCTTTAATTGATAAGATAGTATTTGGTGTTGGTGGATGTTCAATGATTTTCTGTTGCGACGGAGTCGGTTTCTTTGCACTAATTGATCCATTTGCTTGTGGGCTGGACACTATAAACCCATCCTCTATATTGTGGTCCGAAACCTGACCTGTATCATTCATTGACTGCAAAAACGCGATACATGTACCGAAAGCGTCTGGGGCAAGTGCGAGTGGATATGACTTTAGAAACACTTAAAGATATACTTAAATCTAAAGGCAATCCTGGTTTGAGTATAGATCCGGAGTTGGCCAATGGAGATGCACATAATAATCTGAAGGGTGTACGAAATTTAACAGAGTACATCAAAGAATCATCAACACATCCAATCCTTGAAACAATTCGGTCGGAGACCACCAAATCAGCATTTGAGACTAAGTTATCCAATAATGAACTTGAGTTTCTTTTAAAGCAGTTTAAAGATCACAAATCACAACTTTCGACATACACCGAAAATTTGAAACCCATTGGAACCATTCTTGATGATTTGAATACAGAATTAAATGAACTTTCATCCAACTTAGTATCATTACATGAACAGTCAACAGATTTATCGAAAAACTTGAGTAGTCAAACCATTGCCACAGAAAAACTAACTCCAGTGATTCTAGACCTTTTAATACCGCCAGACATAATTTCATCAATTATAAAAGGACCAATAAATCCTTCATGGATTGAAAATTTACGATTCTTGAATGAAAAGAAACAATTGATTGAAAATATCAATAATGGTAAAGCCGATCCTCAACTTATTGAACTTTACAAGGATTCCGAAAACTTTAAAAGGTTGGAAAAAGGTATAAATGATTTGACTGTAAAAGCTATAGAGACAATCAGAGATTATTTTATCAAGCAGATCAAATTGCTTCGATCATCAGTTAATAAATCCTCACAAATGGTTCAACAAGAATTACTAAGAGTCAAAGAAATCTTTGTGTTCCTTAAAGCAAATCATCCAGAATTGGCTAAACATTTACAATTGGCTTATTTATATACAATGAAATGGTATTATAGGTCAAGGTTTGCCAAGTATTTATATGCATTACAAAAATTAAATTTACGTCATGTGGATTCCACAATGGTATTAAACGGTACCACTCATGACGATAAAACCTATTTCAGTCTCAAAAGTTGGATTCCTAATACTTCTAATGGAGAAGTTCAAAATAAGCTAACATTTAATGAGTACCTTGGATCAATAGATAAGAGATTAGAAGTATTGACTGATGTGAATAGCTTTGAGAACCACAGTTCTTCAATGCCCGCCCAAATTGCTGAGACCACTCCATTTGGGTACTGGATAGAATTCGTGTTTAATCAATGGTTTACTGCATTGATTGATAATGTTATAGTTGAATATTTATTTGTCATTGAGTTCTTTTACCAGAATGATGAAAAGATTCATACTATTGAAATTGATTCATCAATATTCTTGAATAGTCCAAATAACGAAAAGGTCACTAAGGATTGGTTTTTACTAATATTTGAAGATGTTTACAAGATCGGTAAAGAATTTGTTAATTGGTTAATAACTCATCAACCATCATATTTCAACGCCAGGTCAGTCTCCGGAACCTATACTTCCAGAACCACCAACTCTTCACCTTTCTCTGGGACATGTGATGTTTTTGCTATCTTATTGATGATTAGAATCATTCAGGTATGGCAAAATCAATTACATAATCAGTTTCATATCCCAGTTCTTCAAGATCATTTGAATTCATTATCTTTAGAATTATGGCCCAGGTTTACCAATATAATTGATTTAAATTGTGATAGTATGAAGAAGTCAATTATAAGGCTAAACAATTCCAAACAAAATTTAGCACCAACATTGTTAACTCAACAGTTTGCTCAATTCTTACTGGGAATCCTTAAACTTACAGTTGTTGATAATTTAGGAGAGCCAATAGTCAATTCTTTAGGAAGATTAAGGAATGATTTTGAGAATATCTTGACTAAATTGACAAGCCAGTTTAAGAACCAAAGTGATAAAGAAATTTTCTTGTATAATAATTATTTCTTGGTGATGAATATATTGAGGAACGAGAATAAGAGTGATGCGTTGGTGGAAGAACAGATACAGCATTTTGAGAAATTGTGTGGGGCTTATAAGTCTTAGTTTTTCAGAGAAAAGTGATGAAAGATTAACTATAGTTTATAGCTTTATTAGACAGTCTTAATACATAGGATCATATATTTAATTTAGTGTAATTTTCTTGTAACGTTACTCGTTATGCTCAAAGGGTTAGAGATCACAAATCTTCGCCAACAACCCACACAACTGTAAGTAAGTAGAAACACCCTCCAACACTCTCATATGCACAAACCCAATCTCCTTTATCATATCCAACCTCTTACCCTCATTCACATCCGGCAAGGTCTTTGCCACCTTGAAAGTAGATGTAATTATATCAATAGCTGAATATCCTTTCTTCCATAAACTATCCAATAAATCAATAGCATCATCAATTTTACTATTTACACAACATGTTAACATTTTCTTAATAACTAAAGGATGAGGTTGATCAACAATCTTGAATACATTAATATCATTAACAAACCCAAATCCTGCTACGGTACTTTGGAGATTATTGATAGCTTGCCTCATATCACCTTCAGCGGTAAAAATTAAAGCTTGTAAACCTTCAGAATTATATTTGACATCTTCGAATTTAGTTATTTCAAGTAATCTACTTAATACCTGTTCATCACTCAATTTATTATACCTTAGTATAGCACAACGAGATTGTAAAGGTTCAATGATTTTGGATGATTGATTACAAGCAAAAGCAAATCTTGTAGTATTGGAATAAATTTCCATAGTTCTTCTTAATGCTTGTTGAGCTCCCGGGGTCATTGAATCAGCTTCATCTAATATAATAATTTTATGTCTGCCAGGAGGTAATTGAATTTTAGTTTGAGCAAATTGTTTGATTCTATTACGAACAACATCGATCCCTCTATCATCAGAAGCATTTAATTCTAACGTGGCTTGATGATATAAATCTTTACCTAATAGTTCTAATGCTAAACAATGAATCGATGTAGTTTTACCAATCCCTGGTAATCCTGAGATGATCATATGAGGCATGTTCCCATCATTTGCAATGAGTTTCAATCTTTCAACTGTCTCTTCATTTCCTACTATATCATCTAATCTATGAGGACGATATTTTTCCACCCAAGGAAGTTCTAAGGTTAATGATCTTTCTTTAGTCATACGCGTCTGGTTCAGAGATTGAGATTTGTGAAGTATGTAAAAGGTTGTGGTGCGAGACTTCCCTGTACCAAGAGTGGGTACTCACGCAAAGATCCTAGAGAAACTTCTCATGGCTATTGTTAGAACCTTTAGAAGAATGAGCGGTAATGTATTACCAGTAATGAAATATATTACTCTCCAAACTATATATAAATATCCTCCTTGTACATCCAGGAAATGGTGTACTATATATATCGGGAAAGTCGTGCTCAGCTCAGTCTAGAGTCTGAGCTACACTCGCGCTAGGCCCTAGGTCGTAGAACCAACAGTATGCGATCGGTTAGAGTGTCTGAGGGTGGTGCAGACGAGATGGCTCAGTGCCCTTCAAACGGTGGAGGAATGTTAATCACTTTTGATCCAAAGATAACGAGAGCTTATAAGAAACTCAAAAATGAGGAGCATATTGAATGTTTATAGATCTATTTACTTTTCTGTCCCTTATTATTTTGACTATCTTTAGTGCCTCCAGTGTCTTTATCGTCTTTACTCTTGTTAGTGTCTTGCTTGTTCTTCTTTTGATCATTCTTAGGATTACCTATTGGTACAGTGGTGGATAAATAATGTACCTGTAACTTCTTGAACTGATCATTCTCTAAATATGGCACTTCAACATCCTTTACCGTATTCAATAACTCATATAAGGCCGATGCTTGAGGAATATTATCTTGTAATGCAAATATGGTAGACTCCACATTTAACACTTTAGCCAATTCTTGAGATGCATTTTTAGGTAATTGAATCAACTTTACGGTTTTCTGACTGCCTTTGGATGCTGTGTATGTTAAGACTGGGAAATGTTGATATAATATAGGTGGACTAAGATCATATTTACATATGAACACATAGTTTATTGAATTTTCTTTATTTCCCTTTGCTTGTTTTTCCAACTGCGTCGTTACATGATTGAACCCTATCACAACTTGGTCAACTATAGGTGGTTTAGGATTAGACTCATTGGCATTATACGTTCCTATAGGTTTCAATAGTATAGATAAATGTTGAAGTATATCTCTTGCTAAGTCTGGTTCTATGAATGGCCAATTGACAGTAGTAAACGGATTATCTAGCACAGGTTTGAATACTTGCTTCCTTCGTTTTTCCCTCTCTTTTAAAGAGTTCCCTGATGGTTTTGTTACCTTTGACTTATCCATGATGCGATACGATGAGATCGCACTGTTGGTCTTAAGAGTTTGATGAACTGTTAATTAACTATACAAACAGTGATAACCCTGAAAGGCCCTATACATTAAATACATTGTTGGAGAAAGGAATTCTCTTTCTTTGGAAATACTTCCTAAACTCATCAGCAATAAACACACTACTACATAAGATTAATAAGTGTAAAATATCACTGAAATATAATGCTTCAGTTTGAAATATACTTTGGAAGAATGGGACATAAATAGCACAGAATTGACCAATTAACGAACCTGCAACCGCTAAATTGAACATTTTATTGGACATTCCAAGTTTCAAAATTGATTTAGAATGATGACGACATGCTAAAGCATTGAACATATCGAAGAGAACAAAACATGTGAATGTCATGGTGGTATCTCTAGCAGTGATTTCATTATCAGTCATTTCTTTAACAAAGATATATAAGGTACCAATGATAATGATTGAAGCTGCTTGTAAGACTCTTTTGATTAAACTTTGTGTCAAGATTTTATCGGTTCTTCTTCTTGGAGGTTTGTTCATAACTTCATGATCAACGGGTTCAACACCTAAAGATTGGGCTGGTGGTCCATCCATTAAAATATTAATCCATAAAATTTGCATGGCATTCAAAGGATTTGGTAATCCGAAAAATGTTGATAATGCCACTAAAGTTAATGCTGCAATTGAAGTTGATAATTGAAATGTAATGAAATTTTGGATATTATAAAAGATCCCTTTACCTTCTTCAATAGCATTCAAGATTGTCGAAAAGTCATCATCAGTTAAAACCATATCAGCAGCTTCTTTGGCGACATCAGTACCATTTTTACCCATAGCAATCCCAATATCAGCTAATTTTAAAGCTGGCGCATCATTTACACCATCACCTGTCATGGCAACAATATCACCTCTTCTTTGGAACGCTTTAACGATCGTAACTTTATGTTCAGGGGTAGTTCTGGCAAATACTGATACATTAGTAATAGCTTCACTTAATGCTTGTTCACTTAAATTATCGATTTGATCACCAGTTATAACCGACTTTTCACTGATTATCGGCATACCGATTTGTTTGGCAATATTAATAGCAGTAGTTGGAGAATCTCCAGTTATCATTATAACATGAACTCCACCCTTCATAAGCATAGCAATAGATTTACCAACATTTGGTCTTGGAGGATCTTTCATACCAGTCAAACCAACAAAAGTCAAATCACTTGGGATTATTTCACTATGAACATCGAATTTCTCAGTGATTTTGATGCTACTGGAGGCGAATCCTAAAACTCTCAATCCATCACCAGCTAAGGTTCTTGATTTAACTAAAATTTCTTCTCTTATTTCATCATTCAAGGGTTTAACACTTCCTGTTGAATCATAGTACCTACTACAGAGTTTTAAAACAGTCTCAGTAGCACCTTTAGCCATTACTTCAGATTTAGACAAGTCTCCAGAATGAACATAAACTGACATGTACTTTCTTAAAGAAGAGAATGGTAATTCATAAATTCTTTCTCTGGTGTTTCTTTCATCTTCTAATTTGAAATGTGGTAATGCTTCTAATAATGCAGTGTCACTAGCATTCCCTACATATTTTTCACTTTCTGATGAGAACCTAGCATTATTACAGATATTCCCAATCTCTAAAACTTTCTTCAAGTTAAAAGTTAATTGATTATGTAAAGAACTATCATCAAGCTTTTCAACTACTAAATATGGACTATTAAAACTTCCTTTATAATCATAAGCCCACATTTTAGTAACTGTCATATGATTTTGAGTTAAAGTTCCGGTTTTATCAGAACAAATAACATTAACACTACCTAAAGTTTCAACACTTGGCAATCTTTTGACAATTGCTTTACGTTTGGCCATTCTTAAAACTCCTAATGCCAATGTGACAGTTACAATAATTGGTAAACCTTCAGGAATTGCAGCTACCGCTAACGAGACGGATATTTGAAACATATCTAACCATTCTCTACCTTGAACAATCCCAATTAAGAAAATTATTCCAATAACCCCAAAACTAAATATTGATAAATCTTTACCTAATTTATCCATAGCTTGTTGTAAAGGAGTTTTAGGTTTTTCAATTTCTGACATCATTTCAAATACTGCCCCAAATTCAGTCTTGGCCCCAGTTGCCACTACAATACCCGAACCATGACCATCTCTTACTAAGGTCCCCATAAATGCTATACAATTTCTTTCATTAATTGGAATTATATCATCAGTTCCATTATAAATGACTTTGTCACTATACTTTTTAACTGGCCTGTTTTCACCAGTTAAATTACTTTCATCAATCGACAAATGAACTGCTGCGGTTAATCTAATATCAGCAGGTATTCTATCACCTTGAGTAAAATGAACAATATCACCAGGAACTAAAGTCGATGCTAAGACTGTGGAAGAATTCCCACTTCTAGTTAAATGTGCTTCAGCTGGTACTAATTTATTTAAAGCTTCCAATGATTTCTCGGATCGATATTCCTGAACAAATCCAACAGTTACAACAATTAAAATTGCTAAAGTGATTGATACAGCATCATCAATATTTTTCATCCAAAAACTAATCAAGGCTGACCCAATTAATAACAAAATCAATGGATCTTCATAAAACTTCAGAAGAAATTGTAACATAATATTTTCTTCGTCGTCGTTAGTTAATTCATTTATACCATTAATTGATCTTCTATTTAAGATATCTTGGTTATTGCTTAATCCTAAATTCAAATCAGTTTGTAAATCAGTTGCAGTTTCTTCGATTGTTCTTTGACAATATTTGACAGAAGGTGAATTTGATTTTGAAAACAATCCATTTTGTTTACTTGAAAACGGATTTTCACTCATGATTTATAATATAATCCAATTCTATTAACCTCTATATTAGAAAATATTCTATAAAACAACAATGGCAAGTAAAATAAAGATTTTACTATTGGTTGTTCTCTCTATAATAACAAAGCTTGGAGCTTTTGTACAACACTACACTAATGAAAAATCGAGTTTTGCTGTATTGTTCGATGCCGTCGCGCCTGGTATTGTAACTTAGGTGTCGGACCTATGTTGTCGGACCTTGTTGTCGGATTGGACTTTGTGCGTAAAGTTTAACACCGATCCGTTTACATGGGCGGAGTCGTATCACTGGGGTCTTAGAGTGATGGTGGTGACTTAGGGATTTTGCAAATTAACTTCTATTACGTAATCTATATAGGTCCCTTAACTTGTACTACTGCAGCTTTACTTAATCTGTTCATTATAGCTAACCCTTCTTCAGTTTCATCAACTCCTTCAACTAAAATTAGATTAACACCTAACTCATCAACTTCTCGTAAATATGCAAATAAATTATGTGATATTTCATTTCCTGTAGTTCCAAGGTTTTTCTCTATCACTATAGATTCATTTATATCTTTACTGTGTAAGAAAGACTTGGATCTTAATAGTGCTATTTTAACTGATTGATCGACTTCATTATCTTTCAAGTACTTGTTGATAGAGTCTTTACCATTTCCACAATTTAAAAATAATACAACCTTAGCATTTGGGGAATAATGTCTATATTTCATTCCAGGAGTTCTTACCGCTTCTTCCTTGCCAGCAACTTTCTTTGCCAATATTATGTTTGACCACTTGTCGCCTCCGTACTTTTTGATCTCCTCTAAAGATACTCCACCAGGTCTTAATAACATTGGAGGATCAGATAATCCATCTACTACAGTTGATTCTAACCCTACATCACATGACCCTCCATCGATGATATATGGGATTTTTGTGTTTAAATCATGATAAACATGACTGGCCAATGTTGGGCTTGGTCTTGTGGATGCATTGGCAGATGGGGCAGCTAAGGGTTCATCACTTAATGCAATCAATGCTCGAGCAATTGGATGACTTGGTAATCTCACTGCAAATGTATCTTGATTAGCAGTTACTAACTTCGATATAGGAGAATTTTCAGCTACTGGTAATAATATCGTTAATGGACCAGGCCAAAATTTATCAATCAACGGTTTATAGATGTCTGGGATGTCATGCTGTCCTAATAATACTCTTCTTTTCAATTGTTCTATCGACGAAACATGCACTATTAATGGATTATCTGCTGGCCTATTCTTAGCCCTATAGATATTTCTTACTGATTCGTCATTCAAGGCTGATGCCCCAAGCCCATAAACGGTTTCTGTAGGAAATCCTATTGGGTTAGTGGAATTCTTAAGTTCTTTTGCTGCAAGGTTCAAACTATCTTCAGTTTGTTTATCTTCTATGGTGGGGACTCCATTCACATCAAATTGAACAGCTTTGGGATTGACTTTAAGAATCTTGGTTTCGAATTTGGTACTGGCGCTAGTCATATGAATTTTTCGTATTAATTTGAGTGTTTGTGTAATAGGTTTATGACTAACCATACAAAATATTTCGCGAGATGAGATACTGCATATTTACCTCTGATTTACAAACCAGCAGTTAAAGCTGATCGTGTGTATTTAAGTATATATCGTGTTTACTTGCTTCCATATGAAATCAATCAATACATGATGGCAACCGTTGTATAATTTGATGTCCACCTGACCCACTGCACTGTAAACATAAAGGCTGATTGAGATCTTGGCATCCTGGGAATCTTTCTCACAAGAATTTCGTATAAGATTAGTTAGAGAGTGGAACCAATTGTTAGCTCGTAAGTGACAATAAGATTCAGGGTATCTTGATCATTTTACTGCTTGTTTGATAGACTTGTATCTCAACAAGATGAGCTTTGCAAGTAATGAGTACTCCTTCCTGCATAATTAATACTGATAGATGGATTTGCAAATAAGTCTCAGAAAATTAGAATATTGAAAACTGTCTACTTTATGAGCTTTCTTTGTAATTTCTAACCTGGTTTCGGTTAGTTTAGATAATTAATTTGGGAACGCTAGTATGGAAACAGTAGTCTTCCTTTAATGGCCTATTCTTCAAGTTGAAGTATCACCAAAAAGATATTTCATTTTATTTATGATGAAATGAATGACAGTCTAGAAATACGTAGAACGGCATATTCATTCATATGTCAGACGATGCATGTAACATCAATTAGCCAGCAAAACCTCTCATGCAACAATAAGATTTAGGAAATGATAAATTCAAGATTTGCCTACACTTGCATTAATTTACTCCAAGTATCTTTTGTAATTGCCCCATTCCCTGAAATATACAAGCAACAACAGTAAGGAACTCGCCAATAACAGTAAGGGTAATTCTAAATTTATCTGTCGAACATTCTATAGTCTCGATTTGGTGTTGCAAATTCCTCAATCGAATTTTTTGCAGCCAGTGAGATTTGCACATACCTAAAATAACGGGAAATCTAAAGACACAGGAATCTACATTTCCTTGTAGGTCATGAATCTTGATCTGAAGATTCCTTGTCAAGTCATATCTAATTAAGTAAGTTTAAGATCCTTATAGTTAAGAAAAACTATAAATTGAGTTGTACTCCCTCGAACATATATTTTTATCATCACATAGTTCACTAGCAATGGATTATTTATCATCAAATTATATTCAAGAATTCTTGGATGGTCTCAATTATCCATTTCCCCCTTCCGCCGAAGCTGATGTTGATCCTATACAACAGTTTGTTCAAGATCTCGGACCAGTTACAGAATCATCTGAATCAGCTAAATTGCCAACACCAGAGCCAAGTTCGAGTGGTATTTCACCACTTAGTCCAATTCAACCAACCACTCCAATTCAAAAATTTCTTGATGAAATAGATATTCACCTCGAACAAATAGACCATGTAAGATTCAGTGGTCAAAACTCATATACTACCCAGTGCATTGACATGAAAGATTTAATCAGAGCTGAAAATTCTTCAAGCAATGAATTAGATGAATTTCAAACTTCTCTAATTCCACAAAGTCATTTGAGCAGTGTTATGCAAATGAAAGCCCCCTATGAATATGTTACATCTGAAGATGTTTCACAGATGATCCCAAGGTCATTTCCACAAGGTGAATCACAAAAACTAGAATTCGGTACTGCTACTAGGGAGAATTCTGTCACATCTATTGTAGGGTTTTCTGAGCTAGTTCCTGAATCAACTGATTCAGCTGTTGGAGAGTTATTGTCTGCTGCTTTAAGACAAAGCATTAGACAACCCAGTCCAGTCATTTCTGCACGACCTGCCACTAATAGTAGCAGAGTGCACAAAAGACATAGAGAGCTGGATTTACCAAGTCCTCCACCAACACCACCAAGATACCCACCAAGAGCAAATGGTGTTTCAAGACCAAGACCTCATGGGGTTCAAGGGAGAGTTAAAATGGATGATATAAAATATCCACCAGTTGAAGAATTTCAATATATGTTACATCTTGTACCTTTGGCTGATAACTTTGCATGTCGTAGATTCTCAGAAGAGGAACATGATTTTATCAGTGAAAGAACATATGAAACTAAAGACTGCACCTTGCCATTTGCTTCAAATAGAATCAGGTATAACAGGGGACCTGAATTTGCTGAATATTTGAACCGTATCAATGAATATGATTATATTCGTTACAGCTACGAGCCTGTTGGTGATAACATTTACAAATCAGAGATTGTTCGTTATGCCATTAATCAATATGGCCAATCTTATACTGCTACTAGAGAAGGTATTTGTCCATATTGTGATAAGATCGTCTTTCATAAATATAAAGATAGTAAGTACAGCCAACATCTTTCATTCTATCACGGAATTAATGAAAGGCAATGTATCTTTCCAAATGCAAGAGGGTTTGGAATGTATGTTACTTGTAAACCACCCCATGATACTGTTAAAACTGCAATACCCGACAAAGATGATAAAGAAAAGGGCCTTGCTATTGTTTGTCCTTCATGCCACAAAATAATTCATCTCGGTAGATCACAGACTACAAAAGATTGTATTTATTATAGTTATTTCAGACATTATAGACAAGAACACACTACTAAGGGTAAATCAGATATGGCTAATGCTGAGCAAATTTATGAAACTGCAAGATATTAATTGTATATTATGATAATTAACGATTTATTAAATCATCTCTAAAGAACATTTTCCGTGATCACTCTTCTTTCATCTTCACTCAACATTTCATAGTACTTTCCAAAGTTACTTATATTCCTTGAAGCACATTCCCTAAAGAAATGAACTAATAAATTCTTCAAATCATCATTCGGTGATTCAGTTTCTTCATCATCGGAATCGATATAAGACTTTAACTTATCGTAGTTTGGAACTCCGATATCCTGTAAATCCTCCCATCCTTCATCGCCGTCATCATCTACGTCACCGTCATTGTCAGGTAAATAATCCTCGGCGTTGGGTTGTTGACACTGAAAGTCTAATTCACTAACTAAAAGCTTTATGATCTTTAATGATGCTGGAATTTGCGTGTATCTCTCTGGCATCAGTTTCGTCATTGATCTTGTAAGTATCTTATCCCCTTCGTAAGGAATTATGTCACCATTTACAATTAGATTTTCAACAGTATCATTACATGAAGAATAAATTTTTGCCAATGCTAAAGCATTTTGCTTTATCTTTTCATAGCCTCTAGTAACTTCAAAACACTGAAACCAAATTGGTAAGATTAATGATAATCCTGATTGTTGATTACCGGTTTTGGGGTCAACTAATGAAAGATTGTTTAAGAAATTAATCATTGATTCTGGTGATAATAATACTAGATTACAAAATAACATAATCAAGTTTTCAATTGTGATAATTTCTTTAGCTATGACTAACCTTTCTGTAGTAGCTTTTAGAATTTGTGATAAAAAGTCATCAGTTAATTGAGATTGAAACTTATTAATTAATGATGTGATGATGTTACCACAATTCAAAGCAGCTTTGTCGGATAATTGAGGCGACAAGAATTTATACACAACATGTAATAAAGCTTGTAATCCATTTTCATTTTCATCCTTATAATCTTCAAAACATTTTGCAGCCACTTGAATGAGAGTATTAAACACCGCACCACCGCTTTGTAATAATTGATCATCAGTCGATGATAGCAATAATTTCTTCAATAAAGGGAAAGTATAATTAAAGATTTGTTGAGGAAGTTCTTGATTAGGAACCGATTCGATAATGATATTGAGCAATTCAAGACTAAGATCTAATTTTGGTGAGTAGTCGACTTGATCGCCATTGAATGAATCATTTATGAGGTTAAAGATCATCGGTAATGATTTTTCACAACATGAGATATAGTTGTCAATAGTTAAGTTATTTAATAGAGTCTTTAAACAATTCGATGATTCGATAGTGACTTGAATATTACCTGGGTTTTTGAATGATATCTCGAGCACCAAGTCAATTATGGAGATCTTGTTGGACTTATAGGTAGTGCAATAGGTTGAAGCATATAATGGATCGATGTTGATGGAAATGGCTAAGGACTCTAATAATACTGCTAAAGTGTCATCATCGACATTTTCGAATAATTCAATGATAATGTGGAAAATAGATTCTTGTGTTGGATGTTTAGATCCTTGAGGAATTGTTGTCACTTCAATTAAGTTAGAATAGTTAGTACAACTAATCAAACAAGATACCATTATGAATTCATTTTGAGACTTACTAACATATTCTATCATTAATAAGAATGTATTGACAATAGTAGACTCGTCTGGACTAAACTTTTCAAAGAACTTTGGTAATAGTAAAAATATTCTTGATGTTAATAATGGATGATAATTCTCGTCAGCTAATGAAGTAATTGTTGATAAGAATTCATTTATGTTGATATTCAAATCACTATCTTCATTTTGAGATAATCCTTCTAATAAGTATAAACATGATTCTATATAATTCCATTGGTTGAAGGCTTTATTCTTGATACTATCAAATAAGATTTGGAAGAATTTGGTGGAATCGGTTGAGTTTAGCTCTGATATAAATTCAATGATCGAGTCTCTTATGTTTACAAACCCTGATAACCCAGTTATATCATTAACGAATTCATTAATATCAGTATCATAATTTTCTATCAATGTTATGGTTAATGTAGTTAGACTGATGATTTTATTAACAAATTGATGAAATTGTTGTTGATCACCTTTAGATCCAATATTGATTGAATGTTGAAGTAATCCAATGACAGCGATGAGTTCATTGAATATCCTACATACTTTTTTATAATCTTCTTCGTCTTTATTTTCATCATTGGCAATTTTCAAGTATAAAGGTAATAATAAATTAATGTCCACGATTATATGATCAAATAACGAAGATTTCAATTCAATAGGTATCTTCTTATTGAAGTTTCCTATTAAAGATGATAAGATTGAATAAATACCTGTCCTATATTCAATTTCAATGATATCGTCTCCTTTACTGATACTATCTCTTAATAATTGATGAAATAATTCACTGCTAACACTAATATGTTCATAAACAAAGCTCTTTCTATTTGGGTTATTGAAAGCTTCCGGGCTTTGTAAGATGTTTAGAACATTCTTATATAAATTGATAGTCATTAACTTTATATCTGAACCAATATTTTGTGATAATATCTGTATCAAATGATGAATTATAGTGGACCCAATGTTTTGATCCCAAAATTGTTCCTCAGTAACCAAATCATCAAACAAATCATTCAAGACTTTCAATCCACCTTTCATGGAATTTGCATCATTGTAATTTTTAGTACTGTTATACAAAATTTCTAATAAGTCACTCCATTCATCAGGATAATCAACTACTGCGATTTGTACTATAACATAAGAACTACTATTTCTTATTTTGGAATCATTAGTAGTTGTGACGATATTAAGTAAATTATTACGAATCTCTTGTTTTACATCTTGACTCATAGCATTACCTTGAAAAGATTCAAATCCAATTGACCAATATTTCGGAATTAATCTTCTTAAATGTAATAAACATGATTGTTTAATATCAATAGGTAAATCCGGTTCATTAGCCGATTTCACTAATATATATGAAACATTTGATGGATCTTGATTAACCAATTGATTGAATTCAAGTTCAGCTTTCCTTCTTAAATTGTTATCAGGACTAGTCTGATCATTGACCAAAGTTAGCACTAAATTTGGTTCAATCATTGCCTTAATTTTTCACTATGAAGTTCGCGGTTATATCGTAAAATAAAAACTGCCGCGTCTTGGTCTTCGTCACTAAGTTGTGTCGGATCGGTGGGTCGGTGTTTGGTCTCACCTCTGCTTAAAAAAGTGAGGATCACAGCAAAAATAAAAATCTTATCATATTCGATAAGGAGATATTGAAAAATCACTTTAACTAAAAAATGACTGATTTACTTTATCCTGCATTAAAAGATGTTGAACATACTATTCCTATTGAAAGGTTAAATATCTTAAGAAATCAAGTTGAGTCAGAAAAGCCTGATCCTTCATCACAATCCTTGTTTAATTATGCTTGGGGTCTTATAAAATCGAAAGGGTACAAATATCAACAAGAAGGGGTTGATATACTAAAACAATTATATAAGAAGGATCCTGAAATCAGAAAAGATGTATTATACTATTTATCAATGGGATCTTTGAAATTAGGGGATTATTCAAGTGCAAGACAATATATTGAAGAGTTATTAAAACTTGAACCTGAAAATAGTCAAGGTATAGCTATGAAAGGAGTTATTGAAGATAAAATTACAAGAGAAGGATTGATAGGTCTTGGTATTGCTGGTGGTGTACTTGCACTAGGAGTTGGATTAGTTGGGGCTTTGGTAAGAAGAAAACGTTAATATTTAAACATTTATTTATTTTTATTTATGGTGGATTTCTATTGTACCATAGAACGTATATAGTCACATAGAAAACTTAATGTTGTTATTTACGTTGGTTGTTATGATATCTTTATGGTTTCATGAATTGGCACCAAATCCTCTAATGTTGTATATCTATCACTGGTAACTATGAATATCTGATTCTTATATTCACTTGACTTGAACTTTCTACCTCTGCTATTCGAGCTTTCTTGGTAAAATTAAGCTCTAGTCTCTTTAGCAGTCTCTGAAATTCTTTTACCTGTGGCTATCAGACCATGGTTTATAGCATAATATTCACAAAACCAGGCTTACATTGGAAGTTCATTTTCAAAATTAGAATTTTGAAGACTCATATGAGATGGATTGACCTTTGATTATCAGCGATGATTCTGACTGAGGACCTATCAATTACCTAAGAAAGTTTTGGCATATCGGTAGATCAATAATATGTGAGAATCCCATGAATCATCTCGTTTGAAAGTTCATTGGCCTTGGACTGTATAACCCCGTTATCATTAGCTTTAGTGTTGAAGAGGTCGCGTTGAGATTCTGCCAGAGCATCATACTTGTTGAATCTCTACAACACGGTGATAAAGGTATTCCGTGATTTTACTCGAAGTGACTACGCTATAGTAATGGAATATATCATAAATAGTAAAATTTGGCTAGTTACAATCACTGACCAAGAATAAAGGAGCTGCAAAATTCATTATTTGTAACATAATATGGTACACAACCAAGATAATATCGATAACAAGAATAAAACCAACATAGGGCAGAAGATTGCAGATAAGGTGATATCCACATTCAATGAAATATCATCAAAAGCTGGAAAACCTGTTATAAGATCAAATGGGGTCAATGAATGGACTATACTTGCATCGATAGTATTAATAGATGATGATGATATAATACCAATTGCCATAACTACAGGTGTTAAGGCTTTACCTGATAGGATAAGACAATATTCGAATGGTTTGATTGTTCATGATAGTCATGCAGAGATCTTGGCTATACGAGCATTTAATAGATTTATCATAGATGAGTGTAAAAAATCTGAATCCTTATATATAGATAAAGTTAACTATAAGTTCAAACTCAGAGACGGTATACAAATTGGATTATTTATAACTGAACCTCCATGCGGAGATGCTTCAATGAGCTATGTATCAGATCAGCTGGTTGATAACGAACCTTGGAAGGATAATAAAAGACACAAACCTGATATAATACGAGGAAGAAGTTATTTCAATAAAGTTGGGTTAGTCAGAACGAAACCTGGGAGAAGTGATTCAATTGAAACTCTCAGTAAGTCTTGTTCTGATAAGTTGTGTTTAAAACAATTAACCGGGTTAAATAACTGTATAACCAGTGAGTTTATCGATCCTCTTTTTCTTGATTATTTGATCCTAAGACAAGATAAAGTCAATTCAAAAGACTTCGAAAGATGTTTCCATAAACGGTTTGATATATCCCAACACCCATTAAAGATTCTTGAGTATGAAACAGATGATTTTCCATTTCATAAGAGTAATGAATCGGTTCCTAGTTTGAATTCTCTTGTATATATCTCAGGACAAGTTCATATACTCAATAATGGGGTCAAATTAGGAAGTCATATCAAAAACAAACCCCCCAAAAAAGGTGGAGAAAGTATTCTTTGTAACCAAAGAATGATCAGAGACTCATTAGACTTACTAAAGACAACCTCCGAAACTTATCAAGAGTTCAAGAGTTCACAAACTGAGAGGCAGAATTTGAAGAAACTTGGAAGAGATCACTTACAAAATTGGGTACCTACTGCCTTAGATGATTTCTCTATTTAAATATATATGGCTACGACTTATAAGTTTATAGTTAATCTGAATCTGAATCTGATGGACCATCATCTTCATCATCCTCATCCTCATTGTTTACATCGGCGATCTGGGATTCCAAGGAAATGGCATATTCTGCACTTTCTAATAATTGCTTTAATTCCTCGTTATCACTGACATAATTGATTGGTTTTAATTTAAAATTATCAATAATTCTGGGATCGGATCCAGCATCAAGTAAATTATCAATTATAAAATTACCATGGGCTTTTTCTTCGTTGGCATATTTAACTGCTAAATGTAAAGGAGTTTGACCATCTCTATTCTTTGGATCTATTACAACACCTTCAATATCCAATACGATATCGATAAAATCCCAATTTCCTTTACTACATGATAAATGCAATGGGCCATTATTAGTTATAGGTTCTTTGGTAGTATTTATGAGATTCGATAATTTTTCTGAATCATTGTTCAATTCACTTTTAATCTGTAATAGCAATTCAGTGTTATCTCTTCTTGCTGCTTCCAAGATTTGTTCACTATGTGAAGCTCCTATTTCATCTGACATTGGATATTAGCGCGATCGAGCTTTGCCTCTTAACTATGAATGATGGTGGTTGATTCGGGGACCGACGGGGGTAGTAAGTTGACTTGAAGAGGATGTGCCATCCGTAACTATGTTTGAAGAATGTATTCTAAAGAGATTTCAATTCGATATTGTTTTACTTTTGGTAATGCCGAACATGAGGTCATACCTATTATGCATGTACTTCTTTACTCATTAATCCTACTCATTGTCTGCGTATGCTGCAACTTTGTATAAACTCCGACTATTGAGCTATTTTATAGGTCAATGTAACAGAATTGGGTCTTGCATTGAGATCTTGGTGAAACACCATAGACTACTGCCTGAGATATTCTTTTGCAGTGAGATTGCAAAATTCACAAACTCTACACAAAAAGATTTAGGACTTTCAAAAGGTGACATATCTAACTAGCGAATACTAAGTCATAACTCTTTACTAATCTCCAATAAGACTATAAGAGTGTCAGTATTCATAATAACTAACTGAATACAACTACCGCTATAAACCGCTTATACGCCGCTTGGTCGTGTTCCGCAATTGACCAAATAAGCAACCTTCTGATTGTCAATTTGAGACACGAAATACTGAAAATTAATTAAAGATGGTTAAGCCGATTGTAGCCCCTTCAATTTTATCAGCAAATTTTGCTAACTTAGGATGTGATTGTCATAAGATGTATGATTCCGGAGCCGATTGGTTACATATAGATGTAATGGATGGCCATTTTGTTCCAAATATTTCACTTGGTTTACCAATCATTTCAAGTTTAAGACAAGAAATTCCTCGTGCAACTGAAAAGAGTTTCTTTGATTGTCATATGATGGTTGCAGAACCTGAAAAATGGGTACCAGAAATCGCCAAAGCTGGTGGTGATCAATATACTTTCCATTACGAAGCTACTAAAGACCCTGTTGCTCTAGTTAAATTGATTAAAGATAATGGTATGAAAGCTGCTTGTGCTGTTAAGCCAGGTACTCCAGTTGATGTTTTGTATCCATTAGCCAATGATTTAGATATGGCATTAGTTATGACGGTTGAACCGGGTTTTGGAGGTCAAAAATTCATGGCTGATATGATGCCAAAAGTTGAAGATTTAAGATCAAAATTTCCAAATTTGAATATTCAAGTTGATGGTGGATTAGGTAAAGATACTGTACCAATTGCTGCTAAAGCTGGTGCTAATGTTATAGTTGCAGGTACTGCGGTATTTAAAGCTCCAGACCCAAAAGAAATGATCCAGCTTTTAAGAGATGAAGTCTCAAAAAACTTGACTGACAGAGGAATTTTAGATCGATGATACTCTAATATTTATTATACATGCTTTACTTCTGATTATCCCTTAAACCTATCAAAACCACAACCTCTAATCCTTTGATTTAAAATGATTGAACTCCAAGAATAGTAGGTTCAGCATCAGGTGCTTTCTTAAACATCAGTATATCCTTATTATTGATGTTATTCCATAATTTATTAGTTAATTGTTCAGTTTCCGATTCCTTAACTTCATTATCTTTTTCGATTTCCATTTTAGCATCAACGTCTTTCTTTAATAATTCATTTCTTCTTTCAATGTATTTTTGGTTCCTTGCTAATTTTTTAGCTTTTTTGTTAGACAAAGTTTTAGATGTTATACTATTAGTGATAGGAATTTTACCAGTATATAATGCAACAGCTTTAGAATCAGTTGGTTTTGGATCAGCTTCTTTATTATAACGCCCAGTGGATGATCTAGTAGTACTTTTGAGTCTTGAAGATCTTCTTTGACCTAAAGAAGAAGCGTGACTCTTCTTTAAGATTTTATCTTTTGGTTTATTGATTGAATTTCTTGAAGGCATTAGTGAAAATTTTGAGATGAGATTGAGAAATAAAATCTGAGGTTTAATGATAAGAAAGATCAAGTAGTCGCCTTAAATACACTTTATAAATAAGTGAGATTAACGATATGACTACAAAAGGGTTAAAACACTTTCATAAAAAACAAAGTCCAATAGTGTAACAGATGAATTATACTACAAAAAAAATTCTCCCGGGGGTGAGTCGAACACCCGATCTCAAGATAACTAAGATAAACATTACAGTCTCGCGCTTTAAACCAGCTAAGCTACCAGGAGATTTTCGGACACAAAAAAGGTTTTCCCACTGATGCAAGGTAATCCTTTTTCACCCTTTTTATTTATACTAACAGGTTTCCCTCTATAAATAAGTATATAGTTTTGGTGTAACAATATACGGTTATTAGTTTTAAAAAAAAAAAAAACAGGTTTCCCTCTATAAATAAGTATATAGTTTTGGTGTAACAATATACGGTTATTAGTTTAAAAAAAAAAAAGCAGTGAGTCGGAACGTTGTGCTCTCTGTCAAGAGTTATTTCCAGTACAAGCTGACCCAGATTTAATTATTACCAATCATATCTTTCTCGCATGTAAGTGTACACAAGCC